>JAQBSW010001111.1:0-67500 GCA_029291075.1 Eudiplozoon nipponicum
CCACAGAAACTGAACAGATAATAAATAAATACACGCAGTTAGATATGCCATACCTTGGCCACATTGAGATTTAAAGGGAATTACGGAAACGTTGGTATAAAACCAATTATTTTATCATAAGGCTAAGGTTGTTTTTATTAACAATCTTCCACACTCACAAAAATTGTTCGCCAGACAGCTCCCCAACATTCTCTCTATAAATGATTTATCTGAGAGATGCGAGTTGGAATTTAGGGTTTTGGATCCTAAGTCAAATTCATCATCCTCTAGGCCGACCCCGCAGGATGATAGGCTCTCCTCTTTAGAGAGGACAGTAGCGAACATGGCTAAAGTTCTAAAAGGATTGGCCATAGGGAGATCCGAGCTAAATCAGGTGAATGCTCTGTTATGTCCACCTATGTTGGATGGTCCACGCACATGTATGTTGTCTGTGTTTGATATTAGCGCATCGTCCATACGAGACTTAACTATGCCTAATTCTGCAGTTAAATTATTCATTTCAGAAGTCAATCCCTGAATCAACGTTTCCAACCCATCAGAAGCCATATTAAATGTACCACACATGCTTTATTTCTACTCAATTATATATAGAATTTTGGTCGCACAACGAGCATCGATTTAATAAAACAAATTTACACATATTTATTAATTTATGTTCACTTCGGCTCGAAGTCTGTTTTATCATTGGGCTGACTGCTTCATTCTTATACGGGCGCTTCTGCGAGGAATTTCTGTTGAAATAATGTCTGCCCTAGATAAGACTCTTTGTTCATTTTTTGTCTTAAAAGTGGCTATTGCCACATCTCCCTTTCCTCATGAATCGGCTTTGGTACACTGCTTATAAGATCCAGTGCAACAGATCGTCGTCCAGCGGGCAGGCTAACAAAAACAGTATTTTGCTCTGATTCCACCCTCTCCACGCGATACGGCCCATCATTGACAGCCTGCAGTGCCATGGGCTCGACCTTCGCGACCATGACATAATCGCCGACCTTTAGGCGAGTGCGTGTCGGTTGCCTTGCATAGCCTTGTCGCTGTGTGGCGCCTACATATTCAGTTAACTGTTTTAGGCGCTCCTGAATATCCGCTATGGTGCAGCGCTCATGAGATCCTTGGATTACAGGTTCACCTGGCAGTCTTATGTGTCCTCCATAGACCATGGTCGTTGGAGCCAATCCTGTAGCTGTTGAGACTGTAAAGCGCATGGCCCGCTCGACCAAATGTAATTTGTCTCTCCACGTTCCTGGGCTCTCGTGGCACCAACATTGCAGTACCACTTTCATCGTCATGTGCGCGCTCAGCAGTCGCATTAGTTTGCGGGTGATAAGTGGCTGTGAGGGAATGCTTTATATCAAGGTCTTTGCACCACTGATTAAATTCTTTCGACTCAAACTGTGCGCCTTGATCGGTAACAATAACTTGTGGTGTACCAAATCGACTGAGCCATCGCTCTTCTAAGCACGTTATAATCTTTTCTGTTGTGATCTTCTTCAGTGGTACAAACTCGACCCATCGGGTAAACTTATCGACCGGCAGTGGACCTACCAGGTCGATATGCAGAAACTCGTTCCGTGCAGTGGCATTGAAAGCAATCGGAGTGACCTTTTCTCGTTTTTGTGGTTTACAACGTTGGCATGTAGTGCACTGTTGACAATAGCTACGAATTTCTTTGGACATGCCAGGCCAATACAATCGTGACTGCAATGTCTCAATGAGCCGCCCAGCGCCGGGATGTCCAAACGTTTCATGCCAAAAGGCCATTAATTCTGTTCTTATAGATTCTGGCACAAACCATTGCACTGTTTGTCCTTCTTTCCGCACCAACAGGCCGTTCTGTAGACTCAACGTTTTATATGGTGCAGACACCACTGTGCCGTTTTTTAATTGATTGACTATTTCCTGACATGTAGCATCTCTTCCCTGTTCTTCAGAGACTTTTATAAGCGGCGAAACCCGCACAGCGGAAATTCTGCTGAGCGCATCGGCCGCCGCATTCTCGATTCCTGCTCTATGATGAATTGATATATCGTACTCTACTAGTTCTTCAATGGCTCCATGTACTCGTTTCTTCTCAATACATAGTGATCCTCAATGCACTAGCGCTTTGTGATCGATGACAAAATATCTAAACTTCCGTAGCGCCCATTGTACGGCAAGTAATTCCTTTTCTGTGACGGTATAGTTCTGTTCCGCCTTAGTGAGTGTGCGACTTATATATTGCGCAGGACGTCCGTCAGCTTGTAACACCGCTCCTATCCCATAATCTGACGCGTCTGTAACAATTAACATATTACCTACCGAGAAAGTCAAAATAGTTGCCTCTATTAATTTCTGCTTGTATAGTACAAACGCTTCTTGAGCCTCGTACGTCCAACGAAATGGTATCTTGGCACTAGTTAACAGAGATAAGGGTTTTTGCGTAACCGCCATCCCTGCGAGGTATGGTCTGTAGAAATTCACCATACCAATAAACCGGCGCAATTGTTTTCTAATAGTAGGCACCGGATAATCCTTGATAGGCTGTACATTCGAATCTAGCGGCATGCATCCCTCCGCTGAGACTAAGTGCCCCAAGAACTGCATTTCTCGACCTACCTGAACCTTTTCTGGATTAAAATGTAATCGCCTTTCTACAGCTTTGGCCAACATCTTCTGCAGCCTAACATGTAATTCGTGTTCAGTAGTGGCACATATAATAACATCGTCCACGTAAGCTGTTGTACAAGTTAAGTCAGACACGAACGAGTCCATCATTTTTTGGAACACTTTCGGTGCGTTTTTAAGACCAAATGGTACCCGGGTGAATTGTAAATGACCTTGGAGTACTTGTACCGCTAACTTCCATCAGTCTTCGGGCCACACGCCTATTTGCCAAAATCTCTGTTTACGATCAAGCACGGCAAACCATTTGGCTCCCGCTAGCTTTGGGAATATATCACGCAGAACCGACATGGAATACGAGCGCTTCTGCGAGGAATTTCTGTTGAAATAATGTCTGCCCTAGATAAGACTCTTTGTTCATTATTTGTCTTAAAAGTGACTATTGCCACAATTTGTTGCGGAGAACTAATATATATATATATATATATATGCAAGTATGTATTAGGTGTTGTGAACCTAGCATCAAATTATTTCAGTTGTGACCAGTAGGATAAACCAAAGACAGCATGAACGGAAAGTATAATCTCAAGCACATTCGTTTTGTGCTTACTAGCGACTCATCAGTACAAGCTGTTATTACGCCCTTTAACCCACATTCCTAACTAAAATATATACTGGTTAGAGGGCGTATCACTGGCTCCTACTGATGAGTCGAATGTAAGCACGAAACGAATGTGCATGAGATTATACTTTCCGTTCATGCTGTCTTTGTCTTATCCTTCTGGTCACAACTGAACTAATATGTCACTAGGTTCGCAATAACTTATATATACTTACATGACATATCTGTTTCACAACTTTTAACTGTCCAGTTTCTATCGTGTATAACAAACCCACTTCCATAGGTTTACATGTAGCAAAGTTATACTACAATATTGGCCTAATCCAAGCAATATACATTTGTAGATTTTATTCAATCGATAATAAGTTTCCCTATATTAGCATCCAACTTCTCCTAGCACAGCCAACAATTCATTCAGCATGTCTAACAGCGGAAGATTTACACTCCATAATTTCGCGTAAATCCATGATTACTTGCTAAAATTTTAAATCGAAGAAATTATTAATAATAGTATCATGATAATAAAAATGGTTAAATTCTGTTCTAATCTGTAACGTCTCAAGAACAATTCGTCGACATATTGCGTAAATGAATTTCAAATTCAATTTACGCGGCACCAATTAAAACAAGCAAAATTTGCCGTTAACCAATGGCGTGCGAGCTTTTGATTTCAATATTATTTAAGCGCGGAGAATTTACCATGCCAACAGTTATTGTATTTGCCTCCTTTTGTGCGTTACGTGTGCGTGCTGTCTGCTGTCATACGGGCTTTTCACCTACGCTGATTTCTGGACTTGCTTTACACATGGTGGCAATTTTAGTAACGCCAATCTTGTTGCTGCACAACTAGTGAGGTGGAGCAACATCTACTTATTGAACCTTCACATTTGGCAGTTACCGCAGATGTTCAGCGAGATTACTCAGCCACTTACTCGCCACTGACGTCAACGCCAGAACAGATGGAACAATAGCAAGTCAACCAGAGCTGGATTCAAGTGTCTAGAAGTATTTCTAGACACTGCTACACTAATTAAATTTATCGGCATTTGCCGAAGAACGCAATACCTGCCCTAATAAGTGCTCCCCGTAAGGTACACAATCTCAGCCATCTTGGCTCCTAACTGATTTTGTGACAACGTACGACATTTCCTTGAATCCGGGGCGTTTTAAAAATTGGCGACCGCGCCAGAATACCTAGAACAGTACTGTTTATTTATTATTATTAAATCACGAAACTTTTGTTATAAATACAATCGACTGTGTTTCTTTTTCTTTCTAATTTTTGGGAGTACGCTAAATTGACATTAGCATATAGCACGTTTTACGCTGGTTGTCAATCTTTCTAAAGTTTAGGTCTTGTAGGCAATATTGGTTGGAAATTTTTATTGAGGGAATGTGTTCTATTCAAAGTTTTTCCCCTGCGTACAAAAAATTACAACTTGGTGATCTCGTGTGGCAAACTGGAATGTGTACGAAGAATTTCTTTTTTGATTTTGTAAAAGAACTTTATTGACTTTACGAAAGTGCAGAACTGTGACTTGGGATTTTGTAAAAGTACTAATTTCATCTGTGTACTGCACTAATCACGACCGATTCAACTGCGGAAGCAGATTTTATTTCAACTGTGGAAGCAGATTTTGTTAAGCGTTTCGTTTAAAGACTTTTAATACATTTCACCTTGCTTATAAATTTATGCTTTTAAGATCAGGTAAGATTGTTAGAAAACCAGGTCAAATTTTAGATTTTGATTTTCCTGTTTGAGGTGGAGATAGCGAACTATTCTTTATGCGCGTAGACACCGCTTCCTCCCTGTTTTCAGATTATGGAAGTCATCAAAAACTTTCAAAGTTTTTCGCTAAACTACCTTCTGAATTGCTGCGACGGATTTATTCGAAGCTTGAGAGCATTAGAAAACTACCCAATCCGATTTTTGGCTTACAAATTGGAGAAGAATCCTTACTGGGTCCCACAGAAACTGAACAGATAATAAATAAATACACGCAGTTAGATATGCCATACCTTGGCCACATTGAGATTTAAAGGGAATTACGGAAACGTTGGTATAAAACCAATTATTTTATCATAAGGCTAAGGTTATTTTTATTATCAATCTTCCACAATCACTAAATTTATTCGCCAGACAGCTCCCCAACACTCTCTCTATAAATGATTTATCTGAGAGATGTGAGTTGGAATTTAGGGTTTTGGATCCTAAGTTAAATTCATCATCCTCTAGGCCGACCCCGCAGGATGATAGGCTCTCCTCTTTAGAGAGGACAGTAGCGAACATGGCTAAAGTTCTAAAAGGATTGGCCATAGGGAGATCCGAGCTAAATCAGGTGAATGCTCTGTTATGTCCACCTATGTTGGATGGTCCACGCACATGTATGTTGTCTGTGTTTGATATTAGCGCATCGTCCATACGAGACTTAACTATGCCTAATTCTGCAGTTAAATTATTCATTTCAGAAGTCAATCCCTGAATCAACGTTTCCAACCCATCAGAAGCCATATTAAATGTACCACACATGCTTTATTTCTACTCAATTATATATAGAATTTTGGTCGCACAACGAGCATCGATTTAATAAAACAAATTTACACATATTAATTAATTTATGTTCACTTCGGCTCGAAGTCTGTTTTATCATTGGGCTGACTGCTTCATTCTTATACGGGCGCTTCTGCGAGGAATTTCTGTTGAAATAATGTCTGCCCTAGATAAGACTCTTTGTTCATTTTTTGTCTTAAAAGTGGCTATTGCCACATCTCCCTTTCCTCATGAATCGGCTTTGGTACACTGCTTATAAGATCCAGTGCAACAGATCGTCGTCCAGCGGGCAGGCTAACAAAAACAGTATTTTGCTCTGATTCCACCCTCTCCACGCGATACGGCCCATCATTGACAGCCTGCAGTGCCATGGGCTCGACCTTCGCGACCATGACATAATCGCCGACCTTTAGGTGAGTGCGTGTCGGTTGCCTTGCATAGCCTTGTCGCTGTGTGGCGCCTACATATTCAGTTAACTGTTTTAGGCGCTCCTGAATATCCGCTATGGTGCAGCGCTCATGAGATCCTTGGATTACAGGTTCACCTGGCAGTCTTATGTGTCCTCCATAGACCATGGTCGTTGGAGCCAATCCTGTAGCTGTTGAGACTGTAAAGCGCATGGCCCGCTCGACCAAATGTAATTTGTCTCTCCACGTTCCTGGGCTCTCGTGGCACCAACATTGCAGTACCACTTTCATCGTCATGTGCGCGCTCAGCAGTCGCATTAGTTTGCGGGTGATAAGTGGCTGTGAGGGAATGCTTTATATCAAGGTCTTTGCACCACTGATTAAATTCTTTCGACTCAAACTGTGCGCCTTGATCGGTAACAATAACTTGTGGTGTACCAAATCGACTGAGCCATCGCTCTTCTAAGCACGTTATAATCTTTTCTGTTGTGATCTTCTTCAATGGTACAAACTCGACCCATCGGGTAAACTTATCGACCGGCAGTGGACCTACCAGGTCGATATGCAGAAACTCGTTCCGTGCAGTGGCATTGAAAAGCAATCGGAGTGACTTTTTCTCGTTTTTGTGGTTTACAACGTTGGCATGTAGTGCACTGTTGACAATAGCTACGAATTTCTTTGGACATGCCAGGCCAATACAATCGTGACTGCAATGTCTCAATGAGCCGCCCAGCGCCGGGATGTCCAAACGTTTCATGCCAAAAGGCCATTAATTCTGTTCTTATAGATTCTGGCACAAACCATTGCACTGTTTGTCCTTCTTTCCGCACCAACAGGCCGTTCTGTAGACTCAACGTTTTATATGGTGCAGACACCACTGTGCCGTTTTTTAATTGATTGACTATTTCCTGACATGTAGCATCTCTTCCCTGTTCTTCAGAGACTTTTATAAGCGGCGAAACCCGCACAGCGGAAATTCTGCTGAGCGCATCGGCCGCCGCATTCTCGATTCCTGCTCTATGATGAATTGATATATCGTACTCTTCTAGTTCTTCAATGGCTCCATGTACTCGTTTCTTCTCAATACATAGTGATCTCCAATGCACTAGCGCTTTGTGGTCGGTAAAGACGTCCACGTGTCCCCCGATGACAAAATATCTAAACTTCCGTAGCGCCCATTGTACGGCAAGTAATTCCTTTTCTGTGACGGTATAGTTCTGTTCCGCCTTAGTGAGTGTGCGACTTATATATTGCGCAGGACGTCCGTCAGCTTGTAACACCGCTCCTATCCCATAATCTGACGCGTCTGTAACAATTAACATATTACCTACCGAGAAAGTCAAAATAGTTGCCTCTATTAATTTCTACTTGTATAGTACAAACGCTTCTTGAGCCTCCTACGTCCAACGAAATGGTATCTTGGCACTAGTTAACAGAGATAAGGGTTTTTGCGTAACCGCCATCCCTGCGAGGTATGATCTGTAGAAATTCACCATACCAATAAACCGGCGCAATTGTTTTCTAATAGTAGGCACCGGATAATCCTTGATTGGCTGTACATTCGAATCTAGCGGCATGCATCCCTCCGCTGAGACTAAGTGCCCCAAGAACTAAATTTCTCGACCTACCTGAACCTTTTCTGGATTAAAATGTAATCGCCTTTCTACAGATTTGGCCAACATCTTCTGCAGCCTAACATGTAATTCGTGTTCAGTAGTGGCACATATAATAACATCGTCCACGTAAGCTGTTGTACAAGTTAAGTCAGACACGAAAGAGTCCATCATTTTTTGGAAAACTTTTGGTGCGTTCTTAAGACCAAATGGTATCCGAATGAGTTGTAAATGACCTTGGGGTACTTGTACCGCTAACTTCCATCAGTCTTCGGGCCACACGCCTATTTGCCAAAATCTCTGTTTACGATCAAGCACGGCAAACCATTTGGCTCCCGCTAGCTTTGGGAATATATCACGCAGAACCGACATGGAATACGAGCGCTTCTGCGAGGAATTTCTGTTGAAATAATGTCTGCCCTAGATAAGACTCTTTGTTCATTATTTGTCTTAAAAGTGGCTATTGCCACAATTTGTTGCGGAGAACTAATATATATATACATATATATATGCAAGTATGTATTAGGTGTTGCGAACCTAGCATTAAATTATTTCAGTTGTGACCAGTAGGATAAACCAAAGACAGCATGAACGGAAAGTATAATCTCAAGCACATTCGTTTTGTGCTTACTAGCGACTCATCAGTACAAGCTGTTATTACGCCCTTTTATTACATTCTAACCGTGCTGGTTGGGGCGTAACACTACTGATGAGTCGAATATAACACCGACGAACAAGCACTTTCGGTCGTACTATTCACAATGAATATATAATATATACTTACATGACATATCTGTTTCACAACTTTTAACTGTCCAGTTTCTATCGTGTATAACAAACCCACTTCCATAGGTTTACATGTAGCAAAGTTATACTACAATATTGGCCTAATCCAAGCAATATACATTTGTAGATTTTATTCAATCGATAATAAGTTTCCCTATATTAGCATCCAACTTCTCCTAGCACAGCCAACAATTCATTCATCATGTCTAACAGCGGAAGATTTACACTCCATAATTTCGCGTAAATCCATGATTACTTGCTTAAATTTTAAATCGAAGAAATTATTAATAATAGTATCATGATAATAAAAATGGTTAAATTCTGTTCTAATCTGTAACGGCTCAAGAACAATTCGCCGACATATTGCGTAAATGAAATTCAAATTCAATTTACGCGGCACCAATTAAAACAAGCAAAATTTGCCGTTAACCAATGGCGTGCGAGCTTTCGATTTCAATATTATTTAAGCGCGGAGAATTTACCATGCCAACAGTTATTCTATTTGCCTCCTTTTGTGCGTTACGTGTGCGTGCTGTCTGCTGTCATACGGGCTTTTAACCTACGCTGATTTCTGGACTTGCTTTACACATGGTGGCAATTTTAGTAACGCCAATCTTGTTGCTGCACAACTAGTGAGGTGGAGCAACATCTACTTATTGAACCTTCACATTTGGCAGTTACCGCAGATGTTCAGCGAGATTACTCAGCCACTTACTCGCCACTGACGTCAACGCCAGAACAGATGGAACAATAGCAAGTCAACCAGAGCTGGATTCAAGTGTCTAGAAGTATTTCTAGACACTGCTACACTAATTAAATTTATCGGCATTTGCCGAAGAACGCAATACCTGCCCTAATAAGTGCTCCCCGTAAGGTACACAATCTCAGCCATCTTGGCTCCTAACTGATTTTGTGACAACGTACGACATTTCCTTGAATCCGGGGCGTTTTAAAAATTGGCGACCGCGCCAGAATACCTAGAACAGTACTGTTTATTTATTATTATTAAATCACGAAACTTTTGTTATAAATACAATCGACTGTGTTTCTTTTTCTTTCTAATTTTTGGGAGTACGCTAAATTGACATTAGCATATAGCACGTTTTACGCTGGTTGTCAATCTTTCTAAAGTTTAGGTCTTGTAGGCAATATTGGTTGGAAATTTTTATTGAGGGAATGTGTTCTATTCAAAGTTTTTCCCCTGCGTACAAAAAATTACAACTTGGTGATCTCGTGTGGCAAACTGGAATGTGTACGAAGAATTTCTTTTTTGATTTTGTAAAAGAACTTTATTGACTTTACGAAAGTGCAGAACTGTGACTTGGGATTTTGTAAAAGTACTAATTTCATCTGTGTACTGCACTAATCACGACCGATTCAACTGCGGAAGCAGATTTTATTTCAACTGTGGAAGCAGATTTTGTTAAGCGTTTCGTTTAAAGACTTTTAATACATTTCACCTTGCTTATAAATTTATGCTTTTAAGATCAGGTAAGATTGTTAGAATACCAGGTCAAATTTTAGATTTTGATTTTCCTGTTTGAGGTGGAGATAGCGAACTATTCTTTATGCGCGTAGACACCGCTTCCTCCCTGTTTTCAGATTATGGAAGTCATCAAAAACTTTCAAAGTTTTTCGCTAAACTACCTTCTGAATTGCTGCGATGGATTTATTCGAAGCTTGAGGGCATTAGAAAACTACCCAATCCTATTTTTGGCTTACAAATTGGAGAAGAATCCTTACTGGGTCCCACAGAAACTGAACAGATAATAAATAAATACACGCAGTTAGATATGCCATACCTTGGCCACATTGAGATTTAAAGGGAATTACGGAAACGTTGGTATAAAACCAATTATTTTATCATAAGGCTAAGGTTATTTTTATTATCAATCTTCCACAATCACTAAATTTATTCGCCAGACAGCTCCCCAACACTCTCTCTATAAATGATTTATCTGAGAGATGTGAGTTGGAATTTAGGGTTTTGGATCCTAAGTTAAATTCATCATCCTCTAGGCCGACCCCGCAGGATGATAGGCTCTCCTCTTTAGAGAGGACAGTAGCGAACATGGCTAAAGTTCTAAAAGGATTGGCCATAGGGAGATCCGAGCTAAATCAGGTGAATGCTCTGTTATGTCCACCTATGTTGGATGGTCCACGCACATGTATGTTGTCTGTGTTTGATATTAGCGCATCGTCCATACGAGACTTAACTATGCCTAATTCTGCAGTTAAATTATTCATTTCAGAAGTCAATCCCTGAATCAACGTTTCCAACCCATCAGAAGCCATATTAAATGTACCACACATGCTTTATTTCTACTCAATTATATATAGAATTTTGGTCGCACAACGAGCATCGATTTAATAAAACAAATTTACACATATTTATTAATTTATGTTCACCTCGGCTCGAAGTCTGTTTTATCATTGGGCTGACTGCTTCATTCTTATACGGGCGCTTCTGCAAGGAATTTCTGTTGAAATAATGTCTGCCCTAGATAAGACTCTTTGTTCATTATTTGTCTTAAAGGTGGCTATTGCCACATCTTCCTTTCCTCATGAATCGGCTTTGGTACACTGCTTATAAGATCCAGTGCAACAGATCGTCGTCCAGCGGGCAGGCTAACAAAAACAGTATTTTGCTCTGATTCCACCCTCTCCACGCGATACGGCCCATCATTGACAGCCTGCAGTGCCATGGGCTCGACCTTCGCGACCATGACATAATCGCCGACCTTTAGGTGAGTGCGTGTCGGTTGCCTTGCATAGCCTTGTCGCTGTGTGGCGCCTATATATTCAGTTAACTGTTTTAGGCGCTCCTGAATATCCGCTATGGTGCAGCGCTCATGAGATCCTTGGATTACAGGTTCACCTGGCAGTCTTATGTGTCCTCCATAGACCATGGTCGTTGGAGCCAATCCTGTAGCTGTTGAGACTGTAAAGCGCATGGCCCGCTCGACCAAATGTAATTTGTCTCTCCACGTTCCTGGGCTCTCGTGGCACCAACATTGCAGTACCACTTTCATCGTCATGTGCGCGCTCAGCAGTCGCATTAGTTTGCGGGTGATAAGTGGCTGTGAGGGAATGCTTTATATCAAGGTCTTTGCACCACTGATTAAATTCTTTCGACTCAAACTGTGCGCCTTGATCGGTAACAATAACTTGTGGTGTACCAAATCGACTGAGCCATCGCTCTTCTAAGCACGTTATAATCTTTTCTGTTGTGATCTTCTTCAATGGTACAAACTCGACCCATCGGGTAAACTTATCGACCGGCAGTGGACCTACCAGGTCGATATGCAGAAACTCGTTCCGTGCAGTGGCATTGAAAGCAATCGGAGTGACTTTTTCTCGTTTTTGTGGTTTACAACGTTGGCATGTAGTGCACTGTTGACAATAGCTACGAATTTCTTTGACATGCCAGGCCAATACAATCGTGACTGCAATGTCTCAATGAGCCGCCCAGCGCCGGGATGTCCTAACGTTTCATGCCAAAAGGCCATTAATTCTGTTCTTATAGATTCTGGCACAAACCATTGCACTGTTTGTCCTTCTTTCCGCACCAACAGGCCGTTCTGTAGACTCAACGTTTTATATGGTGCAGACACCACTGTGCCGTTTTTTAATTGATTGACTATTTCCTGACATGTAGCATCTCTTCCCTGTTCTTCAGAGACTTTTATAAGCGGCGAAATCCGCACAGCGGAAATTCTGCTGAGAGCATCGGCCGCCGCATTCTCGATTCCTGCTCTAGAATGAATTGATATATCGTACTCTACTAGTTCTTCAATGGCTCCATGTACACGTTTCTTCTTAATACGTAGTGATCTCCAATGCACAACCGCTTTGTGGTCGGTAAAGACGTCCACGTGTCCCGCGATGACAAAATATCTAAACTTCCGCAGCGCCCATTTTACGGCAAGTAATTCTTTTTCTGTGACGGTATAGTTCTGTTCCGCCTTAGTGAGTGTGCGACTTATATATTGCGCAGGACGTCCGTCAGCTTGTAACACCGCTCCTATCCCAATATCTGACGCGTCTGTAACAATTGACATATTACCTACAGGGAAAGCCAAAAGAGTTGCGTCTATTAATTACTGCTTGCATAGCATACACGCTTCTTGAGCCTCCTCCGTCCAACGAAATTGTATCTTGGCACTAGTTAACTGAGATAAGGGTTGTTGCGTAACCACCATGCCTGCGAGGTATGGTCTATAGAAATTCACCATACCAATAAACCGGCGCAATTGTTTTCTAGTAGTAGGCACCGGGTAATCCTTGATAGGTTGTACATTTGAATCTAACGTCATGCATCCGTCGGCTGAGACTAAGTGCCCCAAGAACGGCACTTCTTGACCAATCTCAACCTTTTCTTGATTAAAGTGTAATCGCCATTCTACAGCTTTGGCCAACATCTTCTGCAGCCTAACACGTAATTTGTGTTCAGTAGTGGTCCATATAATAACATCGTCTACGTAAGCTGTTGTACAAGTAAAATCAGACACGAACAATTCCATCATTCTTTGGTCACTTTCGGTGCGTTTTTAAGGCCAAATGGTACCCGGGTGAATTGGAAATGACCTTGGGGTACTTGAACCGCTAACTTCCATCGGTTTTTGGACCGCACGCCTATTTGCCAAAATCCCTGTTTAAGATCAAGCACGGCAAACCATTTGCCTCCCGCTAGCTGTAAGAACAGATCACGCAGAGCCGGCATGGGATACGGGTCCGGTTTAGTTACTGAATTCAATTGCCTAAAATCAGCCGCTGGTCGGAGCGAACCATCCTTTTTCGTAACATAAACCATTGGAGCACGAAAAACAGATGTTTACGGTTCAAGAACGCCGGCTTCTATCATTTCTTGGGTTGCTCGAGTCACTGCTGCTAATTTCTTTGGAGGAGCACCATATACTTTTGGTGGTTCGTAACCTTCATTTAATTCTAGCCATAGCTTAAACTGGTCGACCGTCGGCCCTGGACATTCGCTGCAATCAGGCAGTTGGAATATAATGTTATATTGGTTTCGAAGATTCTTCCACCACCCAGGCAGACAACTGGTCTCCTCCTGCATCTTAGGGGTACATATAGACTTTATTGAACTTATTCCCTCAGGCCGCGATATGCATACACGTTTATTTTGACAGTCTATCGTCTTAACCCATTTTCTAATGAAATCAAGTCCCAATAAGGGCGTCTGCGTATTCGAAACAACAAAAGACATATGATAGACCTTTTCATTTATTAACAACTTTGTGTCCCACTCGCCCACAGCCACCATCGATGCGCCCGATGCCTGACATAAACTTGCTTTCGTAGGTTTTATATTGTTCAATGGCCAAGTCAATGGTAGTACCGACACATCCGCTCCAGTATCCAATTGCATTATTACTGGCTGTCCGTTGAAGAGTTCTAAAAATTTAACTTTAATGAAAATTCTTACATTTGGCAATGTTTCCCACACTTCCTTTTCTTCAAAGGCCATCTGGTTCGGACCACTTTTTTGTTTGTTCTGCTGGTCTTCATTCGATCTACCCGTCGTAGCCACCAAAGGATTAATATTTGTGCCCTGCTCTCGCCCACCTTTATTTGTGAGATTGTGAACCCTGCTTCCCCACTGAACTGGCCGTTCTCGAGGAGCAGTTCATTGGTTATGCTGACGCTTATACGCCGTATTTGTCGGAGCTGGAGTCTTTGTATACTGACTTTGCTTCCAGGCCACTGGCTGTTGCCTTCTGTCGCGGAATTGATTATTATGCCGCGAAGAATTCCAGTACGGTATGTCGCTCTTGCCAGATGTTCTAACTGGATCCATGCGTAGAGATGCAGCTGCCACTTTGTTTGTCATCATAGCGGAAATTTGAAGAGCCTGAAGTCTTTCTTCAATGCCTCCCTGGGCGCTGGATATTGCACCGTATCTGGTAGGACCCAGCAGCATGAACATGATGGCCTCATGGGGTTGCAAGCCGGGTAAAGACTCGGTAAGCTTCGAGAACCACCGCTTGATACGTGCCATGGTATCCATGGGCATCTCACCCATTAATGGTTTCAGGCTGTATATATACTTCCTGAGGCCTGCCCAAGAAATGATCCAACACGCGTCTTTTGTACTCTTCATACGTGAGGTCAACCGGCAATTCCAATTGGATTGGTACTGTCCGGTCCACTAATTCCTGGACAGCCAAACGGACAATAGGTGCTTATAATGTAAATTATTGGGCTCGAACTGATGCTTCAAATTATTTGAACCACAACTGTGGCCTCCACACATCTAGTGGTGCCAGCATCGGCTTAAACTCTGATGACGGTCTGAAATAACTCGTTGATTCGGCTGAAAACGCCGGCATATTTCCTCCTGATTCCTCTTCGGCGCGGTCGCCATTGTTATGTCCACCTATGTTGGATGTATGTCGTCTGTGTTTATTATTAGCGTATCGTCCAGACGAGACTTAATTATGCTTAATTCTGCAGTTAAATTATTCATTTGAGAAGTCAGTCCCTGAATCAACGTTTCAAACCCATCAGAAGCCATATTAAATGTACCACACATGCTTTATTTTTACTCAATTATATATAGAATTTTGCTCGCACAACGAGCATCGATTTAATAAAACAAATTTACACATATTAATTAATTTATGTTCACTTCGGCTCGAAGTCTGCTTTTATCATTGGGCTGACTGCTTCATTTTTATACGGCGCTTCTGCGAGGAATTTCTTTTGAAATAATGTCTGCCCTAGATAAGACCTTTTGTTTTACGTCCAAAACATATTATAACAGTAGGCGGCGATTGTGTTCTCCGCAATCCTTTAACAGGTATGCCCCAAAGAACTGATGCTATAATCACCAGAAGTTTTTCATTCATGTCAAGTCTGTCTCTGTCGTTCCGAAGAATTTCCGAATGAATGTCAATTTCCACAGTTGACGGGTAAGATAAAAGAAAACAGTCGCAGTGTTGCATCAGGATCGGGAAACATATGGCGCAGAATGTAGAAGACCGTACTTTCTGCGCATCAACAACATCAACTGCGCCACAAGGAAGAAATCATTTACAATCCGGCATTCCTATCAATTCCTTTCGTCCACGCCGAATTTTCTACATTGATAGCCAAACGGACAATGTCAGTGGCATTCACCAGCCTACTTGTTTGCATGACCCGGCCAAACAGCCCAACGAACTACTGCATCTTTCTGATTTTATAACTGGCGAAGAATTCATCGTAGACACAGGTGCAGCAATCTCAGTTCCCAAGGGCGATTCAATGGCCAACATGTCGCTAAGCGTTCTACTCGCAACAGATACAGGGGGACCATACCTACTTATGGCGGCCAGTATCGCACACTCAACATAGGTTTACGGCGTGAATTTACTCAAAACTTCATCGTCGCCAAGATCTCACACAACATAATATGTCTTGATTTCCTTTTGAAATTTTGGCTCATTTTTGATTTTACTAATCAAAAGATCATCGATACCTACACCTGACTTTGGACACTTGCCTCCGAGCGTTTAGAGTTACAGGTCATTCAGTCAACCCCAGTGCATCATTCAGAAGAGATATCAGCATCTCTTTTAGCACACAATTCGCTTTTCGATCTCAGCAAATCAGAGCTACGAGTCTCCAACACGATGCACCATATAGTCACAGAAGGACAACCTATTACACTCAAGAAGCGACCACTGGCCCCTGCTAAACTGAAAGCTGCCCAAGAGGAATTTTCAAGGCTGTTGGAATAGGGAATCTTCAGAACATCAAAAACTTCATGGAGATCACCACTGCACTTAGTCTTCAAATCAAACGGTACGTACAGAGCCTGCGGAGATTACCGCAAGTTAAATTCAGTGACAAAATCTGATGCATATCCTATTCCCAATATTGACACCTTACTTGAAGAACAAAACAGCAGCAATTTCTTCTCAGTTATTGATCTCAGGCAAACCTACGACCACATCCAGGTAGCGTCAAAATATATTGAAATATCTGCGGTCATCACTCCATTTGGTCTTTTCGAATATCTTTACGTGATTTTTGGGCTTAAGTCTGCTACACAGACATTTCAAAGATTCATGGACAACATACTTCGCGTCGACGCCGCTTACTGTATGTCATATCTTGATGACGTAATGGTAATCAGTCCAGACTTAGAATCTCATACCAAGCATTTACGAAATGTCCTCTCACACTTATCCAACCACGGATTCAATATCAATTGTGACAAGACGCAGATTGCAACTACATCCGTGGACTTCTTAGGACATCGTATCACGCCACAAGGTATTCAATCTTTGCTGTCAAAGGCGAATTCAATCAGGAATATAAAGCACCGAAGACCGTTAGCGAGTTGCCGAAATTTTTGGGAGTCCTAAACTACCATCGCAAGTTCCTTCCCGGCCTTTCAAGACAACTTTACCTTTTGTGCAGGCATCTGCGGAATTGAAAAGGACTTTGCAAGAATTCGACCCTTACTTGGTCATCTGAAGACTTGGAATTACTTCGACTCGTCATCAACTCGTTAGCAAATGCTACAATGTTAACGCATCCAGATATTCAACGACCATTTCTAATCACAACAGATGCTTTTCAATTCGCTATTGGAGCATCATTGGAACAAGAAATCGCCGGAGTTCGGAAACATATCAATTTCTACTTGCGTACTCTCCAACCAGTAGAAACGAGATACGACAATTTTGGTCGAGAACTCCTCGTCATCCTCGACGCCGTGCGCCATTTTATCAGCAACATTGGCAGCAGAAGATTTGTTGTTTTCACAGATCATGCACCATTAGTTAGCGCATTTCGAAACGCGACTTCAACTATCGCCAAGTACCCTGCCAGAGTGAAAAGACAGCTTTCACGTCTAAGCAAATAGCAATTTGAAATCTTTCATGTCAAGGGCGAACAAAACTTCATTGCAGATGCCTTTTCACGGCCAGACCTCCCGCTACAACCATCTTCGTCGTAGCCATTCACTGTCAACTTCGTGACACTTAGTGAACCTGCACTAACGCCATCTCTCCTGCGAATAGAACAGCGCGGGGACATTCACATTCCAAGATCAATAGCCCGTCAAACAATCAAGTTCA
Organism: Eudiplozoon nipponicum; assembly: GCA_029291075.1. Classification (NCBI taxonomy): domain Eukaryota; kingdom Metazoa; phylum Platyhelminthes; class Monogenea; order Mazocraeidea; family Diplozoidae; genus Eudiplozoon; species Eudiplozoon nipponicum. The sequence continues at coordinate 17,670 of JAQBSW010001111.1, forward strand.
TATGTCGTCTCTGGGAAGGCTTACCTATTGTTTACTGCAGGGGTACGCAGCCCAACAAGCAAGTTCTGCCGACCAGCCTTCAGAGAAATATTTTCGACTCAATTCACTCAATTTCTCACCCAGTAAGCCAAGCGACTGCCCGACTTCTCACAGATCGTTTCTGGGGTCACAGACATAGGCAGAACGCTAAACGATGAGTCTCCATATGTGCCATTTGCTAGATAAAAAGGATCACACGGCACACTCGTTCTAAGTTGCAACATTTCCGAACTACTTCTCGCCTAGCCATCGTCCACAACGACATAGTTCATCTGACAAAGGTTCAAGGTTTCAGCTACCTTCTAACTATGATTAATAGGTTTACACGAAGGCCTGCGGCACTACCTCTTGGCACCATTTCTGCAGACGAAGTAACTAACGGCTTTATCTCTGCATGGATATCCAATTATAGTGTTCCCAATGAGTTCATCAATGACAGTGGCACTTGCTTCTCATCGGATCTTTTCAAAACAACCTTGCAGTACATGGGATGCACCTTATGCCAGATGACTGCCTACCATCTTCAATCTAATGGTATGGTAGAGAGAATGCATATGGAACTCAAAGCTGCTTTAGCATCCTCGTCCATTAATGGCAACTGGATTGATGCACTACCTTGAGTTCTGCTTGTCATGCGTTTCCGTTCTTGCAAATCCATTAAAATGTCTGCATCACAACTCTTGTATGGCATGGATCTACGCCTGCCTAGTCAGCTCCCACGTCTACTACCCGCACAGGATGACCCACAAGACGAAGATACCAGCCTCAGACTTCATTTTGGTAACATATCTGAACAGCAGCTGAGACATACGCCTCGTCCAGTCTTCGTTCACCCGCAGCTCCACTGCTACAATAGAGTACTCGTTCGCAACGACACTGCTGTTGCACCACTACAACCAAAGTATCGCAGTCCTTACCCGATTTTGCTCAGACAAACCAAATACTTCATTATTATACAAGGCTCGACACCGACACCAGTAAGCATAGACAGGTTAAAACCGTTTATCGAACTACCTGATCCTGAGAGCATTCAACCTTTTACACACGTCTCAGTCTCTATCTGCCTACAATCTTAACCTAGCAAGCGTTTGCTTTGCATAGCGCGTAATTGATTGTTTTAACATTAATTTTTCGTTATTCTACGTATCAAATTTTTAACTTTACGCGCACCACTTGTGTCCTGTGTCACGCAACGTGACCTATAAATCCACATGATTCTTTTTTATCTCACACTCACTTTTCTCACGTGGTATAACCAGCAGTTCTTAGCTAACAATTGTGTAGCATTTTAACAGTTCTTAGGTATTATGCCATCTCTGTGGCAATATGCGAGTACACCTAATTTTTGTCGTTACCCTTTGATTTTAATTTATATATTTTTACATTGGAACGTATGGCTCACACCTGAGATCACACTGCTGATTTTGGTATGACCAGCTACTTAGAGCTAACTCCTTTGTGCAGCAAAACTAAGTAGTTATCAGCTTGATAAAATGGTACAGGCCACTTTCAATGCATATCTCAATTTCACCAGTTGCACAGTGACCATTCTACAAATATCATGACCACTACGTCGAGCACACACTAGCTCCTTTGGTCGTATTCAAAAGCCTGCCCTGATTTTAACTTAAACCTGGCTACTTCAGTCGCAATCTTCCTTGAAATCCTCACGCTGCGGCTCCAAAACCGTACACTGCTCTTTTTTTGCCTCACGCGGTATGACCAACCACTACAGCCAACAATTTGTGTAGTACACTCTAACGGTTATTTGCATCATATCATTGTTGAAGCAACCAACAAGCATACTTCAGCCCAGCATTAACGGTACATTTTTTATAGCTATGTGCAGAATAATAACCAGTTGCTTAACTTTGTTCGATCTCTGCCATGCATTTCTTATCAAGTCTCGCCGAGAGGAATGTTTTTCTTTCTTTTCTTTTTCAGAGAGGAAAGTGATGTAACGGCTCAAAAAAAATTCACCGACATATGGCGTAAATAAAATTTAAATTCAATTTGCGCGGCACCAATTAAAACAAGCGAAATTTGCCGTTAACCAATGGCGTTCGAGCTTTCGATTTCAAAACTATTAAGAACACGACGAATTTACCAAGCCAGTCCGTTATTGTGTTTGCCTTCGGCTGTGCGCTACGTGTTCCTGCTCACTGCTGTCATACGGGCTTCTCACCTACGCTGATTTTTGGACTTGCTTCACACATGGTAACAATTTCAGTCACACCAATCTTTTTGCTGCACAACTAGTGAGATGGAGCAAAATATCTACTTATTGGACCTTCAAGTGTACCAGTTACCGCAGATCTTCAACGAGATTACTCAGCCACTCACTCGCCACTGATGTCAACGCCAGAACAGAAGGAACAATAGCCAGTCAACCAGAGTTGATCCCAAGTATCTTGGATTATTCTAGACACTGCTACACTAACTAACTTTCTCGACATTTACTGGAGTACGCATTACCAGCCCTAATAAAAGCCACCCCGCAGTTTACAATCTCAGCAATCCTGGTTTCTAACTGACTTTGTGACGTCGTACGGCATTTACTTAAAGCCGAGGCGTTTTACAAATATTTTATCTTTCCTAAAAATAAAGCGCCTTCTGTAAAATAATACATTTTAATCTATTTTACATATTTGTTTCAAATAGTGTAATTATTGTATAGTTTATCAGTTTTGATTTGCAAATTGTAGTTATTACTTTACGCATCTTTTATGCTCCATTTTCTTTGTAGATGACATATATTTGTTCAGTGTGTTCTAATTTACTTGTATTAGTCATTTTACTGAATATCTGGATTGTATTAAAAGCAAATAAATATGCCTGAGGCGTACAGCTACCTATTCAAATTTTTGATTATTGGGAATGCTGGTTGTGGAAAGACGTGCATTCTGCGTCAGTTTTTAGATGGAATATTTAGAGAAGAGGCTCTACATACGATTGGGGTAGAATTTGGTACAAAGATTGTTACAGTTGGAGGCAAAAACCTTAAATTACAGATATGGGACACTGCGGGTATTTGTGTGTTTTTCTATTGATTAAGGACAAGAAAGGTTTCAATGTGTGACACGCTCCTACTATCGTGGGTCAGCAGTAGCCTTAGTAGTCTATGACATTACTTCCAGAGATTCATTCAACAAAGTAGCCGATTGGGTCTCCAGTGCACGTGAACTCGCAAGACCAGACCTGGTCATTATTCTCATAGGGAATAAAGCGGATTTGGAAGATAGCAGAGAGGTACCTCAATACAATTTAGCTTTTAATTGAAACTATCCTTCCGTGTTAATATATTTTTTACTTATTTTATATGCATTGTGAATGCATTTTATCAAATATATTAAGCCTTAATTATCGTGTATGCATGTGCGAACCTCAGACGAACGTGTTGATATTTCTATTCGCATATAATATTTATAAATGGTTAATAAATTTTTATTTGGCATAAACGGCCATCTGGTTGGACAATTGAAAAGAAAGTTACAATTCGAAAGTGGCGATATATATAGTTGAGTGAAATAGTGAATAGAAAAAGTGTTTGTCGATAATGATAATGGTATTAGTTCATCATGAAGAATGATAAGTTTCAGTTGACCATAATAGAATTGTCTATAATAAAGCTTGCGCTGAGTCAGGATACCAATTCATTGTGCGCAGTTTGTTTGTTTTCAGTTGTGGGAGATCAAGACTTAAATAGCGAGGAAAGACGAGCACCAGGCATCGACGGTCAATCCCTTCGTAATTTTTTGAATTTACGCTAAGAAGCCGAAATAGAATGAAGAGATTTAATAAAGCAATTGTAAGCAGTATATAGTAAATGTGAAATGTTCATTTGTTGTGTTTAGAGTCTCAAGCGGAGCGCTAAATGTGTAGTATAAGTGAAAATAAACAACTTTCCAAAACTTGTGCACATAAATTGTATGGTAGAATGTAATATTTTGAAAGGAAGTCTACTCGGGCAATTATAGCGTATCCTACAGTTTAAGCAAATAATAACATGTCTGTTGGTTGTGAAATAGACTTGTAAAATCTTGTATTTCTGCTAAATAAAAGGATGCTGTGTTGCTCCCTGGCAAACTAAAAATGACATTTTAAAAATAATAATGAAAAGAACATTAACACTTGTTAAATTTTACTTTTGATCAGTGGTATATAATAATAATAATACATTTATTTGGCATCAAAGGCCAACTGGCCCGACCATTGAGATAACAAATCAAGGGTAGGATATGTGGAGGTGAGTGGAATTGTGACTAGCAAAGTATTTGATGGCAGGGGGGTTTGGGAAGGGAAATGTTATCAAAACGTCAAGATAGTTCAATCTGGTGAAAAATAAATAAGAACAAAATTCCATTTGACTAGACAAGATCAATTGGAGAAAGTCCATGAATTGTCAGAGCTTCTAGGTAAAAGTGAGTTCGAAAATAAAGATAATAAAGATGGCGGATCGTAGGCAGACATTGGTCGATGGAATCCATTGTCGTGGAGATTCAGTTGATGGAGCATAGCCAGGACATGGATGGAATCAGTCGGATTGAAGACGAGCTTCTTGCACGGGTCGCAGGCATCCGTAGAACGAGGTTGTGATTGAAGGAAGGCCAGGGAAAGTCGATGTCCTGTTGGGTTATCGGTCCTCCGCTGAAACAAGAAAGAAAAGAATTGGATGAGGAAAACTTAGTAAGGTATCCACTACGTGGATATGATGGGGTCGCGAATGGGTTGAGAAGAGGTATCAGTGAGTCAAGAAGAAGGGATGAAGACCAAGGAGGTAAAGTGGAAGATTAGAGAAGTTAAAGAGAATAGCCTGGGGAGAAGTAAATGTTATGGATTGAGAAGGAACCAGTTTCGTTTCCAATCGGTAGTATCGCAAAGAAGTTTGTTGAAGAAGTACTGATGGGCTGCCTTTTTGAATTCGTGCTGGGATAGGAGCTTTATATCTGTGGGAAGAGCGTTGAAAACATTAGTGGCTTTGGAGAAGAGATAGACTTTTTTAAATATGGTGGGGGTATGGTTAGCTTGGATAGAAGAGTTACTAGAACGTGTGGCGTAGTGGTGACTTGGGTGGGCAAAGTTGGAGAGTGGTAGGGAAGTTGAGATCTTATGGATAAAAGAAATGACTCGAAGGTGACGTGTGAACCAAAGCGGAAGAAGGTTAGCCAGAAGTAGGCGTTCCCTATAATTTTGGCATTTCGGGAAGACTCGCTTAAGAAATCTGGAGGATACCTGTTCAATAGTATACGAGGAGGCGAGGGTGAGAGGACAGTAGAATTCGCTGGCGTAAGAAATGAGGGGCAGAACGTAGACCTTGAATAATGTGAGTTGGAGAGTGGGGTTGTTAGTCTTAAAACAGATCAGACGGGCCCATTTGAAGAGTTTGGAAGTAGTGTGTGTAAGGTGTGGGGAGAAGTCTAAGGACTTAGAGAAATGGATGCCGAGATGTTTGGCCGAATCTATTATTTCTATGTCGAGGGGGTAGTTGGCAACCGGGATAGAGCAGAATGGATCAGACGAGAGTCTCATTAGGCGAGTGTAAGAATAAACATTTAATTATTTACTGGTGCGGAGGCCAATAGGCTCGTGCTAGCACCAATGCTTGAATTCCCGTATTTTCTCATTCGAGCATGTGAATACAGGCAAGAATTTTCTAATGCTCCATATAGATTGATATCCAAATATCGTTTATTTCAATAAGTTAATTTATTTATATTTATCGTTTAAATCTTTATCGACAACATACTTGAGATCGGCATTCGGGTTAATACAGAAATTAAGACTGGGCGGGTTTAAATTTTGCAACACAGGTGAATGTGTTTTTGTATCGTGTCGCCCAACAATGAAACCTGAATATATCTTTTCACTGGAGTAAAACGAGATTAAAACTACATGCTTTCTTTAACTAAAACGTTGATCTCTCAATGTTCCAAATAATTATGATTAAGTAATTTCGTTTGTACAGTATATAACTCCTACACTAGTATATTCAAAATGCGACATAATATAAACAATGTACACATACATATTGATCTTTGGCTTTGAAATTAGATCGAAATTAAGTGAAAATTTTGTAGAAATATCTTATTTTGCCGACCAGGCAAACTTAAATTTATGGTGTGTTGAATTAAATTTATTGCATTGTGGGACTATACTAGATAGCGGTGGCATGCTGTAAGTGAATTAAGCGATTTTACTTATTCATGATAAAAATGGTAAAGTAACGTCAACCAGTGAGTTAGTTATTGCTTTTTGTGCGATTTTAAACCATCAACATGTGCATTTTGGTTATATTAATAACTACATTCACTATAGAACTAGTCAGTTTTACTAAGTGATTTTTTTGTTTGGCTGTTATGCTAGATCTAAGGTAAATAGGGTAGCAACATTTGGTTAGAATTTATGGGAACAACTTAACCGTCTAATTAGCTGATTGATGTTGTGAATAACACGGGATTGTTCCAAATTACTCTTTTAATAAGGATTTTTTGTTTTTTTTATTTGGGTACCGAAAATTCTATTAGTCAAAACATGTATCAGGTAATTGTGCAATCCCAATATCGCGCAAATTTATTTCTTTCAAACCACATGAATTCCAATGTAAATAAGAACTTTTCTAAACAAATATGATAATGAGAATGGCGTACACTCGTCCTCACGTTTTAATCTCTAGAGAATACAAGATGGTAGTAGCTATCCGTTTATCTCTTTGTTCAGGAGAAGTACTCACTTCATCATACACAAATTGTATTTCTAGCTGCCTTCGCTATTCCACCTGCGTTGCTTAGCCATAAGTTAGTATGTTTAATTGATAGCTGAGACGTTGGAAGCTTGCTTCGAAAACAGATTATTCCTTTCCACGTATTTTTTGATCCACTAAAAAGTGCTCCTTATTAGACAAGCTAACATGGCTCCATCAAATGCGCTGGCTTGATCACGGTTAACGTAGGCTTTACATTTTTTTCTCGGTATAATATTATTCTCAACCCAGCGCCAGGTTGGCGTAATAAACAGGGTTGACAGATTTGTATATGCCAGAAACATGCAATCTGATAAATTCAAATTGTCTACTATGGGACCTGCTCATCTGCCACGATGGGGTCCACGTACGCATAATATTTCTTGATTGTAAATCCTGCGCGTTATGGCATGTACTCGTGGTCAGTGGCGATCTTGTTACCTATTTCTAGTAGTCATATTTGTGACTTGTTTTTCTTAGTTTGACAGAGTTGGCTGCGAGGTTTGCTTGTTTATGACGTGGTAATGTGAAAACCGCAAAGAAGCTGCTTTTGTAATGCCACCTTTTCTTGCATTAAAACGGGTTTGGTGATAATGGTGTTGCGCAGAGATTTTTTTGCCTTCGGTGTATCATCATCATGCCCAGCTATACAAAAGATAGAGAAGGAATACCTTGCTGTTATGAGTAAATTTATCAAGATATCTCACAGAAATGAGACAAACTAAACCTCTCCACGACACCATTATGGCCAAGTTATCATTCGGGCAAGGTGGCATCAGCAATACATGCATACATTATATATACAATATATATATATATATATATATATATATATATATATATATATATATATATATATAATGTAAATATATTAATAGAAATCAGATCTACCTTTACATATTTATTTGCCTTAATTTTTGTTTTGTCATTATTATTATTATTGATTCAATTTTTTCTCATTTTTTGTTAGTTTTCTTATGGATATATGGCAGTGAAACAGTAGCAACTAATGGCTTTGGTATTTCTGTGCATTATAATGATGACGATGATACTGATAGTCATCATCGTAGGCTTCCGCTGGACGCCACATCGCTTGCTAATATATGCGGCATGTGGAGGTTTAGAACTCGGAGTAATCACCTGATTGATGTTTACGAATTCCTTCGAGCTTTAAAATCTCCAAAGTGAGAATACACGATATAAAAAACTAAATAGATCTACAGTAGCATGATATTGTGATGCTTTTCTGTCTTCTAACCATGTAATAGTAGAGCTCTCATTCCTATTTGGCGAGCATTGAGACTAATTTAGGTTTAACTCTCTTCCCTATTGATATACCTATTATGGCGTTGAAGCGCATCAGTGTAGCCCAAATGTGCACAGACCATCAACACACAAGTAAGATTCTGTCTGCAGTGATGAAAGACATATTTCAACATAATACAAGCCCCTGTTAGATCGATATTCATCCTTAAACCTTCGCTTAGTTTAATTTATTCTCTTGGCTGGGTGAAGGATATATTAAGTAACAACGAAAATGTGTGGTGCATAGTTTCTGGTAGTAGAACATGATTTAGTCCGTCTGCCTCGCGAGACGTCTAGTTATCGGTTTATATCTGAGCATATTTGCCGTCTGCCATAAATCTACATATTTTTTTACTTCAAACATTGACTATATAAAGTACCAAATATTACAGTCGAGTTGAGTTCTGACGTAAAGAAAATTGAGTTCTTGTATATGTTGTTTATACCTACTTCCATACATTATTTATTTCCCAAATTCAGTATAAATAATTGTTTTTTTCAATAATTATTCCAGGTCACACAAACTGAAGCAAGACAGTTCGCTGCAGAAAACAACATATCCATATTTTACGAGACATCAGCGAAAACGGGACAAAACGTGGTTTTAGCGTTTGAGGAGGGAGCGCGTCAAGTATTGGAGCGGGCCCAGATATCTGGTGATACAGGAAACGGATTTGCGATTAATCGTGGTGGCAACACTCAGTTGGGAAACAAACCCGCTAACAATTGCTCTTGCTAGTCCTACATAATGTAATTTTTTTTCATGATTTTGATTGGCCGAAAGGCTGTTAGTAATTTTATCAAATTTTTTTGCAATAATGGTTGTATGACAAATGCAAAATGCATTTATTCCGATATTCAACTTTAAAAAAAACAAGTTCGTTTAGCTTGATCTTATCAACCAATTTACTAAATAAATAGAACGCGAATTAATTTTGTATATACAGAAGAAAATGACTCATCAATCCTGTTGTATTTAGCCAGTTGTCGACAACATAGAAAAACGACCGTGTTTAGCTCAAGCCATCAAACTGGATTTAAAGAATTTTTGCCACCTCTCGCGTAGCCATGGATTTTCTAATTGTATTCCCTAAATATCTATATGTGGCGAAAGCTGCAAAAAGTTAATGTTCGTGACTGCAAATAAATTGTGCTGCCGATACTTCAAGTCAAGTACATTGCATGCAAGACTACTAGATTTAAGAGACGCATCTAATTTTAGTTTCCATTTATACGAAATTCGGTTTGATCCTCGCTTGTCAGTTTCCCGTTGTGATTTGATGATGATCATGGAAGGTCACAACGCGTCGGTGCGTACGACTGGCGGTAGTTTTGCTGTTGTTCGACGACTGATTAAATACAAAGAGATTGGTGTTTACTTCAAGCTCGCAAACTTGATTTATAGAATTTTTTTACCACCTGTGCGTTCAATGACTATTTGATTGTATTTCCCAAATGGCTATTTGAAGTTTCGCAAGGGACTTGGACGATCCTACGGTAATTTCAGTGCACAAACAGTGCTTTTTGTGCAACATTCTTTCAAGTGTATTTACTGATCTAGCCTCGTGATAGGGAAGCATACTCGCACACCTAGCCTTAATTAAAATTGGAAAAGGTTTTGTTGGCATGTCGCATATTTTACAGAAAAAAATAAGCTTAGTAATAGACGTATGTGCAACACCAATCTTGTTTTTCACACACCAAATGTATATGTACTCCGATACGCGTGAATTCAACCTTTTTTCGTTATCTGCGTAAATATTATTGCTTACAGGTACGATTCGAATTGTAGATAAGCTTAGAACCAGATTGCAATTGAATTTTGTCTTACGCACTTATAAAAGGAAGTTTGGTGGTATAAGTAATCAAAATTGATTCACAAGCAAAATATGTAAACGCTAATGCGGAACACAATCTATCATTTATGCGCTCCATTGCCTTGTCACTTTTGTATTGTAGGTGAAAATGCGTAAGCTTTTTGTCAGCTGCGAAAATATCCAAACCCAGTTTTCTTTATATGAATGGGTTTTTAATTACTTTTAAAATGTGGGTAACTGTAAAACGCAGTCTAAAAAGTAGTCAGGCGAACAAATACTAAATTCCATATTGCACAATATCTTAACTAAACCTTTTTACGTTTCAATGCGTAGCAGTTATTTGAATTGAAATATTGCGCTGTCCTTGTTTTCTTATTGGAGACTGATCTGTACAAGATATAATCTAACATCAGACTTTTCTATACAGGAACGTCCCAAGTAATAAAGGTTTTCTCTGAATCAGTATGCTTCTAATGTAATAGTCTTGATTTTCAGTCCTTAATTTGAAATCTAAACTATTTTTGATGGCAAGAAAATTTGTGAGATAGTTATTTCCATAGTTATCTTAATCGCCGCATCATCATGTCCAGCCACACAAAAGTCAAGTGAATAATGTTTCACTGCAATATAACCATAAGAAGTGAAAAAAAAGTATATAAGTGAATTTAGACAAATTATTAGTGAGATTTACGAACGAGAGAGAGAGAGAGAGAAAGAGAAAGAAAGAAAGAAAGAGAGAGAGAGAGTGAGAAGGAATACCTTGCTATTATGAGTAAATTTATCAGGATAACTCACAGAAATGAGGCAAACTAAACCTCTCCACACCACCATTACAGCCAAGTTAGCATTCGGGCAAGGCGACATCAGCAATGCAGCTTCCTTGCGGAATCACTACACGATAGACAGATCTCGCATGCCAAACACCTAAAACTGAAGACGCCCAAATGTGATATTTAATCAATGATCAATACACCAACACATTCATTGGCCAAAGAATTGGTCAACTTGATTAAAACGGCGATACACTACCTACCTGAATATAGTTTGAAAGATTCCTATGATGTTTAACCTATATTTTGTAATGCTCTTTAATGGAAACGATTGAAGTTTTATCAAATTATACCAGCGCGAATTCTCTAAATCCTAATCTTAACAGAGTGAAACGCAGTTGGAAAGATTAAATTATTTGTGTTTTTCAGATATTATATTCAATTATACAAACAAAAGGGCGGGGCTTTGGCTCCGATCATATCCTATTTGTTTATGTGCACGTTGGAACGAAATCTTGAATTAAGAGCAGCTATGCAACCTTTATGTTGACGCAATATTTTTGGTCTGTGACAGCCATGTGCATGCCGTAATAAATGCTTGATAAATTCACAAAATGGCATGTATTACATTTGGAAATGAAAAGGATGGTACTCTGACTTTTCTTGTTGTATTGCTCAAACGTAGAACTGGTGGCACATTGTGCAGGTCAGTCTCTAATAAGAAAACAGGGACAACGCGATATTTCAATTGCAACAATTACTAGCCATTGAAATAGAAAAGGTTTAGTTAAGGCATCGTGAAATAGCGAAATTCGTATTTGTTCGTCTGATTATTTTGAAACTGAGTTTAACGGTTACCCACAACATTTTTACACGTCAGTAACTGCCTATTTATCTAATTAAATCAGTTTTGAATATTTGCACAGTTGATAAAAAACTTACGCATGTTCATCAATAATACAAAATAGACGATACGATGTAACGTTTAAAATATGGATTTTATTCCGCTTTGACTTTTACATATTTTGCAGCTGAATTAATATTGATTACGTCTACTGCCAAATTTATTCTGTTAGGTGTGAAAGAATAAGAGTAACTGCACTCTGCATTGACTCTTATCTAAAATTAGAATTGAACCTGTGGGCAATCGCTATTAGGCATATGCAGTAGAAGATTGCATTCACGCTTGTTAGGGCACACGTCAACCTGTTGTTTTCGAAACAAGACTAGTCTTGCACGTAAATTTATAGCTGAACATATTTTGTCCCGTGAAAAGTGCGAAATTCCAACAAATCATTTTTTTTAAATATTTGTTAAGATTCTTTTGAAATGCAAGCCTTAATAAAATTCATAGTACCCTTTCCATGTGCAAAAAAACAAAAAGAAAATTTCATCAGATACAAGAAACGCTTCTTTCTCATTTTCTTCTCAAGTATCTACAAATGAACATCTCTTTATATATAAAGGCAAAACTAAATAGAAATATGTGAACACGAGGAGAAAGTATGAAAATAGGGAGCCAATTAATTGCGTGCGTCACTTCCAGTTCAGGCATTGAGCTTGAATTGGAGGCGACACACGCAATTGATCGGTTGTTCCATTATTTCCCATTCTCCATGTTTATATATTTCTATCTTGTTTTGCCTTTATATATAAATAGATATTCATTTGTAGATACTTGAGAAGAAAATGAGAAAGAAGCGTTTCTTGTATCTGATAAAATTTTCTTTTTGTTTTTTTAATACATATTTGACAGTAATCTCATAGCAATTCACTAACCATAATGAATGTGAGGCAAATATCAGCTTTTAATCATTTTCTCTTCTCTGAACAATATTCTGCTGAAGAGAAATAGTTTTAGCTCAAACTATCGATACTAATTCTGTTATTATTAACATGTTTAGCGATTAAGTTTCTTGTGGACGGACGTAAGTATTTAAGCTTTGATTGCGGATTGCCAGCTTCATATTTTCCATAGCCGCGCTTTGCGTACGCGGGTTGTAGCTTTGTATTAACAGTTTCACAAATATCCGACTGATCAAAGTGTCCATGTCCTAGTCATTAATAATTAATCTTTCACTGTCATACAACCATTAAAAAGTATAACAAAGGAAAGCAACTTTCAAAATCCTCTAATAATTTTGAAAAACAAATCATTGAAGGAGAGTGATTTATGAGGGAGAGAATCTAGCTAATATGAGTGTATTCCAAGATAACACAGTGAAGCCAGGAAAAATAATCCCTTATACAACACTATCATGTTAAAGTCAGCTTTAAGACAGCTACCCTGCCTTTTTGCAGTCACACGTCATAAACAACACCGAAACTCGTGGCTAACTCTGCCCAACTCGGAAAAGACTGTTACGAAGATGATTCTACTAGAAATCTGCAACAAGATTGCCACTGAGCTCGATTCGCGCAGGATTTACAATAAAAAATATTATTCGCATGTGGACCCATCCTGGCATTCGGGCGGATCATATGCTAACCAATTTGAATTTTGTTGATTGTAGCTGTTTCTGTCATATAAAAATATTTCCACCTTGTTTCTTTCGCTAATCTGTCGCTCGGTGATAGAATAATGCTCTACTGGGAAATCGAATTTCCAGCCTACCTTTAACGTGGCGAGGCCAGCACAATTAAAGGAGCCTTGTTTGCTTGTCTGACATTGAGCACTTGTTAGCCGCTGCAAAAATGCGTCCACAGATGTCAGCAGTGCTTATTCGTGTAACTGTTTTTTCTGATTGGTTGCGCAATACCAGTTTCGAAAGTTGAATCTCCGCGATTTGCGTTCACGGTTTATCGCTTTTCACTATTCGTTTCGCAAAAAAGATTCGATTGGTCCCCTTCTCCAAGCAGGCATCGCGTTTGTCTTCCTATTGGCTGGGTGCGGATTCGTCCCATTCTGTCGTATAGGCTCCTGCTGTGGACCAGGCTAACCATACACCATTAGTTAGTCTGCAATTGCCTATTGCGTGTGGTGTGCTGCAGGATGGCGCGGTGTCTGAAGCAACAGATTGAAACAAATGTGCTCCGGTTCGAGCCCCATCTGCCTTGAAATATTTTACAGAACTTGAGGAGTTCCCAATAACGACATAACCGTTCTACAGGATGAGTTTTCTTTGCTACCTCATACAGTGCTTATTTTAAACTGACAAACATTGATTCAAATTATCTTTACAAATGTCTTTCTCCAGGTAATTAGTGCTTTTAATCGTGATTCTACTCTAACACTAGTTCATTCACATGTGGTATTAGATTTCTATTCATCTTGGTGTACTCTTCTACGTCGATAGTTTTTATCCAGATGTCAATCAATGATGAAACGTGATTGACGTCAAACATGCACCTTCTCTCTCTCTCTCTCTCTCCCTCACGCACACATTCAATAATTGTTCAGAATAAAGCACAATTGAGCAATTAATAGTTAGTTTCCTACTCTCAGCTATCCATTTAACGTTTTCAAAAAAGTTAGTTTTTGAATATAATCAAAGGCTATAGATATTCTTTAAAGCAAGTTTGCGAGCTTGAAGTAAACACAAATCCCATTTTATTTAACCAGTCGTCGAACAACATAAAAAAACTACTGCCAGTCGCAACGCACCGACGCGTTTCGACCTTCCATGATCATCATCAGTGTAAGTCAGCGCGTTGCGACTGGCGGTAGTTTTGGTTATGTTGTTCGACGACTAGTTAAATACAATGGGATTTGAGTTTACTTTAAGCTCGCAAACTTGTTTTAAAGAATTGTTACCACCACCCGCGCAATCAATTATTGTTTAATTGTATTGGTTATAGATATTATTTGAAAATAATAATCTGTTCTTCTGGAATTTTAGCTTTACGTAATTTCAAGTATCCATCCCAGCGGAAAAGTATTTTTTAAATCATTCACAAGAAATACTGTTTCTTATTTTCTCTTTGATATTTTATATGATTTGCATTTTTAATTTTCTGAAACAAAATCATGCATATATTTTCGTTTCATCATCATTATCACCGACAGCAAAACTTCAGAATTCACTGTCATATTACCATGAGACGAATAAAATGTAAAAAAAGAAATTAAAAGGTAGATTTAAAATTCTTAAAATTAAAATCAATTGAAAAATAAGCTTAAACAAGCATAAAATTGATAATGGTGTGAGGTTTTAGTTGAAGGGTTTAATTCATATAAAGATACTTACCTAGGTAACGCACAGGAATGAAGCGATATCGACTTTTACACACACCATTTTGACGAAGTCAACTTTAAGTCAAGGCGACATAGGCTATACAGATTCATTGCTGTTTTCACTGTATTGCCACATAAATAACGATCTAACCTCACAGTTAACTCTTTCCTATCAATAAAATAAAGTTAAATGCTTCTATTAAAAATCAGAAACAAGATCGCCATTGAAGTTTATTTGATACCATATCACGCAGGCTCTCCAATAAGAAAATATTATATACGAAGAGGTCATTTGAAACTCAGTTTGGCTGTAATTGGCGTTATAACATATATTTAAAGAATTGTTACCACCACCCGCGCAATCAATTATTGTTTAATTGTATTGTCTATATATATATATATATATATATATATATATATATATAAATTGGAAAAGCAAAAAAAAAAGATAGAAATATGTATTGTTCTGAATCAAAGTAACAAGCACAGCAAACGGGCAGATTGAGTCGGAAACCAGAAGAAAGAGTTGCCTAAAATATTAGGCTTTATTCATCATATAATGCAGATATACATGCTAAAAGACAAAACAAAACATGTTAGTATACGAACGGTGTTAATATAAATGTGTGTACAAATAAACAAACATATCATTCTCCTCCACTGCAATTTGTAGCGTAGCGTCAGAGTCAAAACAAGACTGTTATAGTAGCAATTCAAAGAGGATTGAGAAAACATAGTATTTAAACATTTCCACTTCGTAAATTATAAGAATGAACACGTTGTTGTTGATTGATAAGGTTTTCGAGATTCTCTGATAGGTCACGAGCATTTGAGTTATCCGTAGATTCACCATTTGCCTTAATATTATCAATATCGGTATCGTCATTATAGGAGGTTTGTTCATCAGCAACAACCGGTTCATTTTCACAGAGTCCCATATTAGTTCCAGCTTCATTCATCAGTGCGTCGGAGCCTTTCGGGGCTAATTGACGGATAGATACTGTATCTTCTCTTCCATCAGAAAAACGAACATGCGCATAGTTAGGATTGCAATGAATTAGTTCAACTTCTTCCACAGAGGGGTCATATTTAGAAATTCTAGCATTCTTCTTGAGTAAAACTTTGCCAGGAACAGTAAGCCAGGTTGGGAGTGTGTTACCAAAAGTCGACCTTCTATTGTGTCGAAAAAGACGCTCGTGAGGGGTTTCGTTGGTAGATGTGCACAATAATGAACGGATTGAATGTAATGCGTCCAGCAGCACGCATTCCCAGTTTTCAACTGAAAGCCTTTTTGATCTGAGAGCGAGAAGGATCGATTTCCATAAGGTACCATTCATTCTTTCTACCTGTCCATTTCCTTTGGGATTATAAGGAGTCGTTCTACTCGAAGCTATACCTTTTTCCCGAAGAAAATTTTGTACCTCGGTCGACATGAAGGAAGAACCTCTGTCTGAGTGAATGTACGAAGGCATCCCAAACATTGCGAATATTTGACACAGGTGAAGTATGACGGTGTGACTGCTAAGGTCAGGACAAGCAAATGCAAAGGGAAATCGAGAATATTCATCGATGACCGTCAGTAGATAACGATTACGAGTTGATGAAGGAAGAGGTCCTTTAAAATCGATAGATAACCGCTCAAACGGTTGGGTAGCTTTGATTAATTGGCCTTGAATTGCCGAAGGAAATCTGGGTTTGATTTCAGAGCACACTTCACAACTCAAGGTCATTTTTCGAATTTCATCAATAGAATATGGTAAATTACGAGATTTCACAAAGTGCAGCATACGAGAAATTCCAGGATGACAAAGATGATCATGTATTTGTTTTAAATCCAGTCCATTTAGAAGCGCACCACAACAGGATCGACTTAGTGCATCTGCTGCTTTATTATCTTTTCCGGGTCTATAGACAACATCGAAGCTGTAAGGTGATAATTCCATTTTCCAGCGCAAAATTTTATCGTTCTTCACCCTTCCCCGATTTTGATTGCCAAAAATAAAGGAAACAGATCTTTGATCAGTGACAAGTTTGAAATGATTACCCAAAAGCAAATGCCTCCATTTTCGAATAGCTTCAACCACGGCATAGGCTTCTTTTTCAACAGCTGAGTGATGTTTTTCAGATGGCGTCAACGTCCGAGAGAAAAACGCCACAGGTCTTCCATCTTGGTTCAAAGTGGCAGCAATAGCTACGTCCGAAGCATCAGTTTCGACGACAAACGGAATATCACAACGAATAGAAGCTAAAGTTGCTACGGCTAATTCTTTTTAAGATCATCAAAATTTTGTTTCACAGAGACGGGCAAAGGAAAAGTTCGATTATGAACGAGTGAGTGGATTTTATCGGAGAAGTTGGAGATCCACGGCGAATAATAAGCGAAAAATCCCACAATTCTTTGTTGCGATTGCACATTCGATGGTGGTGGGAGATCTTGTAAAGGCTTTAATCGGTCAGGATCAGGTTTAATTTTTCCATTCGATATTTGAAAACCAAGAAGAGTAATTTCTTTAGCTGCGAAAATGCTCTTTGATTCATTTAAAGTCAATCCATATTTTTTAGCGGCATTAAGAAATTTGTTGAGATTTGTTTCGTGTTCAAGCGTATCTCTCCCGCAAACTGTCACATTGTCCACATAGACAAATGTATCTGTGAGATGTTCATGTGCGATTATATGATCCATAGTTCTTTGGAAACATGAGACACCATTCGTCACTCCGAAGGGAATGCGACGGAATTGAAACAAGCGTCCACACGCTTCGAAAGCAGTAAATACCTTTTCATGTTCTTGGATAGGTATCTGGTGGTAAGCGCTTTTGAGATCCAAAGTGCTGAATATATGATATTTTGAAATGGTTTCAGCCATTTGGTCTATTTTCGGCAAAGGATAGGCGTCTAATAGTGTGAATTTGTTGACTGTTTGGCTGTAGTCCACAACCATACGTTTCTTGTGATTCTCATTCGATACCACGAGAACTTGTGCTCTCCACGGGGATGTTGAAGGTTCGATAATGCCATCAGAAACTAATCTGTTTATTTCATCCCGGATAAATATTTCATCCATTCGATTGTACCTTCTTGATTTCGTAGCAATAGGCCTCCAGTTAGCAGTTAAATGGTGGAAAAGAGGCGGGGACGTAACAGATGCAGGTTTCAGTAAACAGACGGTGAATGACGATTTATGACCACCAAAAGAGATATTTACACTTTTATGCAATCCAAGGAAGTCATGACCGAGGAGTACGTCAGTACAAAGATCAGAAAGTATAGATAGCTTGATATTTTGATAAACACATGATTTGTATTGAATCGACACAAAACAATGACCTTTGGTATGACTCGAAAATGAGCTAGACGCCATGGTTATTGTTTCTTGAGAGGGGTGAATTTTCCAATTATTTTTCAAAACGAAGGCTTCTGAAACATAACTACAGGAACTGCCTGTATCAATGAGAGCATGACAATTTATGTTATTGACTTCTAGATTTATTACACATTTGGTGAGACAATCTGGAGCAGCTGCTAATACAGTTGCAGATATGGTAGGATGAAGCGTCGAAACCACTGGGCGGTGATTCTTAGAGCGACATACCTTTTGAAAATGTCCTTTGTTTCCACAACTTTTACAGAAGGCGTTTCTGGCCGGACATTTCCATCTTAAATGATAATCGTACCCACAAAAGTCACATTTTTGTTTAACAGCAGCAACAAGATTATCTGTAGATTTATCGGAGGTTGATGAAGAACAGAGTGGCTGAACTGTTGCAGTGTGTGCAGAATTCAAACAGTTTTGATATGATAATGATTGCTTTTCCGCCATTTCGAGACCACGTGCTTGATCAAAAGCCGCTTGAAAATTAAGTGAGTTGTGTTCTAAGAGACGTTGTCTGATTGAATTGGACTGGATTCCATTAATGAAGGCATCGCGCAGAGCATCGTCTCGATTTTCCTCGGCCGTAGTTGGTTTGAAATTGCATTCCCTAGCTAACGATTTCAGAATCTGAACAAATTGATCCAATGTTTGTCCATTTTCTTGTTTAGTAGTCGCGAGTATATGACGAACAAAGACTTCATTTTTCGGTCTGACATAGAGATTCATTAGAGTTTTGATAGCATGATCATAAGTATCACAATCAACGATGTGTTCATATACGTTAGGAGAGACGTAGGAAATAAGAGTGTCCAATTTATCCGGATTCATGGATTCGACCGCTTTCAGGAGGCCACAGAATGTACGATACCAATGATTCCATTGTTTTGCTGCATCTGGTGCACTAGGTTCAACATCAAATCTTTCTGGTCTGAGTAGGCGTTCCATGATTGGGTTATATGATGAATAAATTGTTCTGAATCAAAGTAACAAGCACAGCAAACGGGCAGATTGAGTCGGAAACCAGAAGAAAGAGTTGCCTAAAATATTAGGCTTTATTCATCATATAATGCAGATATACATGCTAAAAGACAAAACAAAACATGTTAGTATACGAACGGTGTTAATATAAATGTGTGTACAAATAAACAAACATATCAATGTGAAAATAGGAAGAGTGTGAAAAACGGAAACCAATCAAATTGCGTGCGTCATATCCAGTTCAAGCTCAATGCTTGTACGTGCTTCTGCTTGCATAAATCCGGCTGCAATTTGTTTATCCATAAGGCATCGTATGTGGCTAGCTCCCTTTTGTTTTTGCATTTAGTAATTACTTTGTATGCTACGTCTGGAGAACATACGTGCGATGTTTCGATGATGTGTTGCGCAATAGCAGACGTGTATTCACCATTTGATTTAAAACAAGCGTTTAAGTTGCAATGTTCCCTCATTCCAGTAATTACCCGTCTGGTCGCTCGGCCTACGTAAGTTGATCGACAACTTGCGCATGTATATTGGTAAATAATATTTGATATCGACATTAACGGCTGTTTCTCTTTAATTGCTGGTAAAGGCAAGTGTGTTACCCTAAATAACACTCGTAGTTTGGCTGCATTAAATGTGCGTGTTAATGCTGCTTCAACTTTCTTTTTTGCCATTCGGGAAACTGCATTCCCCTTAAATGGGATGTTTAGGTAGACTGTTTTCTTTTCTGGTCCATAATACATCTATTTCTGTTTAATTCCCCTTTTAATAATTGATTCAATTAATTGTCTGGGATAGCCATTAGACATAAAATCGTTAATTTCTTTATTATATTCATTTTCTTTTGAATCTTGACTAACTAACCCGTCAATTCTTGAAAAGCAACCACGAACTGTTGATATTTTATATTTAAATGGCACAAAACTGCTGTAATGTAAATACTGTGCAGACCGTGTTGGTTTATGGTTAATTGTTGTGTTTAATTTACCATTAGTTTCTTTCTTTAATAGTACATCTTGAAAAGGCAGATAGTCATCTTTCTCGTACTCTGACGTGAAGCCGATATTCTTATGTGCTTCGATGAAACTTTGACGCAATGTTCGTGATTGCGACCTGTGCTTAAGTACAAGAAAAATATCATCCACGTACCGTATATATTGAGCACATTTACTTATGTCACTATTTTATGATGTATTTTCTAGGTGCCCTAGAAAAATCTCAGCCAACACTGGAGATAAGGGGCTTCCCATTTCCACACCATCAGTCTGTTTGTAGATGCTTCCATTAAAACGAAATCGTACGTCTTTCGTGCATAATAAAATAAGCTTGCGTAGAGTGTGACCTGGCACCGGCGATGTAATATATCGTGTTCTACCGCTTTGACTATAATGTCAATGGTTTCATCAATTGGAACATTTGTAAACAAAAACGTAACATCAAAAGATACCATAATCTTGTTTTTAACATTTATATCTTGAATTTTGTTTACAAACTCAAACGAATCGGCAACCGAATGATTACCTAGTAGTTTACGTAATGGTTCAAGTAAACGAACTAGCCATTTAACTAGTGCATGAGACGGAGAATTTACCATTGATAAAATTGGCCTCATAGGACAACCTCTTTTGTGTGTTTTTGGTAATCCGTACATTATTGGTTTAGATGATCCAACTGGCTTGAGCTTCTGTGCAGTGGCCTCATCAATAAAACCGGCATCTGTCAAAATCTTAATTTCATTTATTACTTTGTGCTCCACCTTGTCTATTTCATCTGATTTATCGTCTAGACGTGTGAATTTTGTATTGTCCTTTAACACGTTTTCCATCTTTTTTATATATATTTATATATAACTATTTTCGATATTTGGCAATGCGAAAATGGGTTTTTTTTATAGGAACAGTGTCCATCATGTTAATAGCATCGAAATTAGCGTTATTGCTAGAATGAAAAGAGGAAGGAACAAGAAAATGAGAAGAATCGGAAATGCAGGTGTCTGCAGTAGATTTCGTTTATTTATCCTGCATGATTCAACATCAGATGCATCGGAGAATGTCGTAAAGGTTCATTCGTGTTCGTGTTATTGAAGCTTATATGTGGCCTTTAAAATATGGGTCAATCATTCCTGGTGTGGATGATTTATATTCAGTTTTCCTTCTCTTAAATAGTCTGCTAGGCAAGATTAACGAGTACTAACTGCCCAGGCGTCTGCGACCAAAATTTTCCCGCCAAAGCCGAAACTTGCCATTCACCTCTGATACACCTGTTCTCATTTTATTAATATCCATTTAACATCAGGTGTTACTGTGTATTGAAATAGACTCGGGGCTTCACATTTAACGGGATAATGGCCACATAGTTTCGTACAACAATTATCGGGCATACTAACTAGTGCCCGCCGGTCGTCAAGTCGAAAATTTCTGCCCGTGGGCCTTAGAAAATGTTCGATGACTAAATGAGGAGTAATCACTTATTGTTTCGGTAATTTTTTTTCTTCATATTTACCCATGTGACATGCATCATAATATATATAACTATTCATAGTGGCATTCTCGTGTGCGATGATAATTTTTTATCTGACGGTAGAAAACGTTCTTTCTTATTTTCTTCTCAAGTATCTACACGCGAATAAATTTATATGTTTACTTACTATGCTAAATTATATGCATACTCGCAATATAGTTTCTATGTTTACGTGGTGGACATTAAATACGTACCGTTCACATTAAAAAAATTGACTCATAAGTAAGTGATACTTATCGGATCATTTTAACTTTAATAGTTTACATTAACTTGATGCTTAGGTTCCAAACAAGTAAGTAATATTAACTCAGAGCCCAGTAGACCAGCTGTTCACAAAAAACCCATCAAGCAGATAGCAGAACTAGTAATAACTTGCCAATCTCGAATAAGAAAAAAATTGTAATCCGATAAACGATAAATAAAGATTTACAAGGCTACAGACCTATTGATAAAGTTATGATAAGGTAAGATATATTATCCAAGAAATTACAATACAAGGAAAACCGTACTGGATTAATTGCTCTTTCAACGCTATACAATGCTTATTTTATAATTTCTAATTTATGCACATATTAAGAAAAGACGAAAAACGAAGAAATGAAACGATAGAAACATGATAATTGTTTTTGAGAAAGTAACAATTGAAGGACATTATTAGTAATTACGATATTTTAACTAGAAAGACAGTTCATTTAGTGTAATAATGTTACTTTTTAGACGTAATTAAAAGGAAAAACAAATATATTAAGGATAGCTTTGTTTTTATGAACGCAATTTAAAATTGTTTTATTTTTGTGCCTATCTAAATATGCTTAAAGTAGACGTGACTCCTACCGTTCAGTAATTTTAGTGCGTTTGCTCACTATTGCTTCTAATGGCAATTCCGTACCACATTTCCTGCAATTTTCTATTACTGTATTAACTATTTGAGCTATAGACTTTTCAACCGATGCAGCATTCGTTAAGCTTTCTCTAGATTATTTTTTAAAGAATTGCACATTTTTTTAACGAGATCTGTTGCACGACAGAGAATATATTAATTGTTCTCATCAAAGTTTTCGCTTCCACTGTCTTTAATTTTACTCCGAATGTTTCGGCTTCCTGTTTCGGAAGCCTTTTTCAAAACGCAGATCAGGTAATCCCACAAACAATTTGGCAATCATTAAGCGAAGTTGTAAATTGAGTTTAAACTGTTTCATTTATACTTATAGGTTTATCTATGCCTTTTCATTGGGTAGGCGCATCATGTATGCGTGTGTGTGCGTGTGTGTGTTTGTGCACACGTGTGCACTCATTGAAATGAAATGAAATTGATCTAATGACAATTAATAACGATGACAGTGGGTATGAGCTCTCGTTTGTTTTGCATTTAGAAGTAATCAGTTACTGCACGTGTACACTTATCCAATTGAAATTTCAGTGATCTAACAAACGTTTGAGATTCTCCAGATAAGCGTACGCCACGCCTGTGTTAGTGTCTCTGTTTATGGCATACATAATCATTTAATCAGTGTATCACTCATCCAAATGAAATTAAAGTGATAAATGTCAATTCCTCTTTGCACACGTCAGACCTACTGGATGAATTTCCTTTTCTACATTGTACAATTCTTAGTTTATATGGACTAATGTATGTATTTAATGGGTCAGGTGTTTATATCAAGATCGCAATCTTGATTATAATAAATGTTATCACCGTCCGCTAACCAATGTTCGTTAAATTATAAACAATAATCTTCAAAGCGTCAACTGGTTTATGCACTTCTACTCAACCATACACACTAGGCGCAATTATATCTCCTCGTATGATAGGGTTACTATGTGCTTGGTCTAATTCACTTTTAGAAATCATGAAATTCAGCAATAATTTTACTTCTGCTTGTAACTTCTCCATAGGATCTTTACGTATTTTAGCGTACACCTCTATATTGTCTAGTTGCTCATACATCTCATTATTATAATAAGATCGAGTTGTGTTTTTGCGCACCTGGATTAATTGAAATTACCTGATCTGCGTTTTGACTAACGCAGCTTTCATTGTTCCAGTAAATTTCTTTTTTCATAATATTTCGATCTACCTTACCGTAGATCTTCATCAGATGCATTTCACGAAACAAATGAAGCAAATGTGTTATTTCCTCTAGTCATAATATTTATATACCACAGACTGACCTTTCATTAGATATTCGCGTGTCACATGTGTGTGTGTGTGCATTTTTATAACCGTTGTTTTCATCTAACTAATTTAGACCAGAGTGGCTGAAAAATAATTATCAATTGCATGCAATAATTATTTGTTTTTACACACTCAATGTAAATAACGTAAACAGCCCCTTACACTAGGCACTATACTCCCTAACCAAAAAGAAAAGATTGAACCCTTAGACACTTCAGGAGTGTATGAGATCCCATGCAATGATTGTAGTCTCAAGTATGTTGGTGAGACCATGCGTCCAATCAAAGTAAGAAGAGGTGAACATAAAACTGCGTGTAAGTATGGACATATTGCTAAATCAGATCTTGCTCGTCATGTAGTGGAGACTGGGCATACTATCGACTGGGAGGAATGCAAACGCATAGCAATATGTAGTCGTAATAGGGTGACGAGATTGATTAGGGAATCTATAGAAATTAAATCTAGAGATGATATTATGAATGAAACAGCTGTTGAAAATTCTTTAGGTCCGATTTGGAATACTGCACTAGCTAATGGAAAGAAAAGGCAATTGTATGAATTGGTAACTGAAGCTAGCTCCAGTAAAAGATTAAGAACATCAGATTAAGATTGACTAATTAGTGGGCTTTTATTCAAGAAATGAATAAACAATTATGAATATAGCCTTCAAATTTCATCTCTAACTATTCATTTGATTTTAAAACAAATAGTGATTTCAACCTTAATTTTCTGTTTTACACCCCCACCCTACCCATTGGAAATATTCTAATAATACAATATTTATAAGTAATAATTTGTCTGACGCGTGCAAAGGGTAAATTAATGTCTATTGACTGCAGTTTCATTTAGATGTACGTACATGTGTATCAAAATAATTTAACCAAGTTTTTTCTAGTTATGCATACACATACACATGCACATGCGTGGCGTGCGCCAATAACTGTTATTAACTTATCTATCTTGAGTATAACTTAGTGGTTTGAATTGTAAATTAACATGTGCATTAGTCGTTCGGACTTCTGGTCTTATCACTCATGGCATGTTTTTATGACGAGTGTTTCTGAATTATGGGTCTCCCCATCTCAGTTACGTCATTTACATTGAGTGTGAAAAAAACGAATAGTTATTGCATGCAATTGATAAATTATTATTCAGCCACTCTGGTCTAAATTAGTTAGATGAAAACAACGGTTATAAAAATGCACACACACACATGTGACACGCGAATATCTAATGAAAGGTCAGTCTGTGGTATATAAATATTATGACTAGAGGAAATAACACATTTGCTTCATTTGTTTCGTGAAATGCATCTGATGAAGATCTACGGTAAGGTAGATCGAAATATTACTAAAAAAGAAATTTACTGGAACAATGAAAGCTGCGTTAGTCAAAACGCAGATCAGGTAATATCACATTGTTTGCTATTAACTATTTTCTGAAAATTTTTACTCATAACTTGATTTATATTATTCTTCTTTGTGCTTTAACACATTTTTGGCTATGTCTATTTCAAACTTAACCTTATTTTTGTCTGAGATGAATTGTGCTGCTTTAATAATCTCAGTAATTATCTTACTTGTGGCGATTTCTCAATTTAAATAGATGTACTCGAACCACGATTAAGTATGTGCTCACAACATTTGCCAAAACTCGTCTTACTCTGATTATTGTGTTAATGCCCTGACGATGGGGCGCGGAAAGACGTCCCGAAATTTCGATGCAAAATCGGCAAAACTTGGTTTTACAGCATTTTCGGCGGAAATTGATATTGTGAAAAGTTTAAAAAAAAGCAGTACCAGTGAGAACGCATCAATTGGTGGAACATCCACGCTGTGCTCCTGGAAATGTAAATGAATCAATATTTTAGCGACATACGAGTGCTATCAATTGTCCCGTAATAGCAGTTTAATGTTACAATTAAAGAGATCCGTTTGCTTATTATTACGATCATTGCTTTTTCATTTTGAAAGTGTTGTCGAATGTACAGTGACAGTCGCTATACGTCTGAAATTATTTGCATCAGAGAAATTTACAAGCCAATTAGTTCCATCTGGCTGCTCAATGTGTCATCCCCATCACGTTCAATTAATCAACCTCATTTGTTTTGTTTGAATCATACATTTTGATTGCCGCATATAGATCCTGCTCGCTAGGCTAGGATGGAAACTAGTGGATTGTTATAATCTCAGATGCAAACTCATGGTCGGATTATCTTGTTCTCGTTAGCGGTCACTTTATCGAACCCCATTTTATGTCAAGAACGAAGATACACTGGGTTGAGCTAAGATTCTCTCGGCAAACAGGCTCAAGGGTTGCACTTGCAGCGTGAGAGACGTAGTTCTCTATTTTGTATGTATGCTGAGTAGTAGACGATTTCCCTACTTGTTCAAGCATTTTCAATATATATATATATATATATATATATATATATATATATATATATATATGACATATGCAAAGCCGTAAAAAAAGCCAAAAGCGACTGCCATATAACCATAAGAAGCTATATATATATATATATATATATATATATATATATATATATATATATATATATATATATATACTGACAAAATAATATCTTTTACACAAATTATAAATGAAATTTTAGAGAAAGAGAAAGAGAGATAGAAAAAGAACCTAGTTATTATGAGTATATTTTTTAAGATAACTCATTAAAGTGAAGCAAATTAAACCCCTACCCAACGCCATTATGGCCGTGTCAAATCAACACCAACCATATTTATAGTATCTAAAAGAGCGTTATTGTTAGATTGAGAAGTGAAAAGGTAAGGAAAGGAGGCAGAATCGAAGATAAAGCTGCGTGTAGTAGCTCGATTTCGCTTATCCACCCTGAACGGCCTAACGACCCTTTTTATACTGCGTGACGGCTGATGCGGTATTTAATCATTGTAATTCGTATTGTTCATGGTTATATGTGGACTGTAAAAGAACACTAGGTCGCCCATTCCTAGTGAGGACAGTTTGCATTTTGGGGTTTCCTTCTCCTAGATAGTCTGCCAACGAAGGTTGATTAGCTGTATCTGCCCAGATGCCAGTGGCCAAAGTTTCCTTCAGCAGCCGAAACTTGCCCTTCGTGTTTGGCACGCTTGCTCTCGTTCCGTCACCACAAATTTAGCAATCTAAGTTGCTAATCAGTTAGACCAAACTCGAGGCTTCGCAGGAAAGTGGATGATGGCTGTCACTTTTTTAGACGCGGCATCTTTTATGCTACGATTCCCAGTCTGATCTAGCTTGTGTCCGCCGATAGTCAGGGCCGGAATTTATATGGCTACGGGCTATATATATATATATATATATATATATATATATATATATATATATAATTGTGAGTCCATTCTAAGAATTTTGAGGCTTATCTCACATGATCATGCTTCGAGATTGGAAGACGTGCTAGAGAAATTTCACCTAATATGAACGAATGACTGAATTTAAATTTATGCATAAAAAAACGTTTTTTTATTTATGTAGGTTATAAATGTATGTATGCTTTGGTGCATTTAGTTATTTTTGTGTGTACACAAAAATTTATGTGTATATGCTTTTATTTATTGTTTGTACGCATATTTGTATGCGTATAAAGATACCTTGACTAACTTACCATGTATTTTTATAGTTAAATTATTGAGACATGTACGTGTGTTTGGTTGTACATAGCTCTTGTATAGATTTAAGGCTGTTTTCATGAACGGATGCCATGGTGCTCGATTGATGTGTCAGCTAAAATAATGACGTTCTCTCAAGGATTGTTTGTTCTTCAGTTGGGCATACTTTCCAACTATATCGCATTTTTTGATCAAATTAAGAGTTTAGTGCCGGCTCCTTCTTATGAGATACCAGTTAGCACGAAACAAATGTGTACCTGAGATTGTGCCATATTCTAGCTTCCTTTGTTGTATACCTTTGGTCTTTTTTTGCTAGTTACGCCATACCTAATGCATACATACATATGCGATAGTTCTCTGTTACGAAGAATATTTGACTATTGAAGGTATTATGTGAAATTTTATTTGCATTGATGTATTTCTGAGGTTGTTTATGCATTAGAACGTCTTTAATCTTAGAAAAATAGTTTGTATATCGTCCTGGAAATATAGCATAAGCAAACTTCACTAACCGAAGTGCAGCTCTTGGCCTGTTCGTGGCCTGAGGTGCTTTTACTAACAGAAGTGGTGGAGACGAACTCTGGCTCCGTTTAAAACAGGTTAGTTAGTATCAGGCGATATGGCATCGAATCGAGCTCAGTAGCGATCTTGTTGCAGTTATATATATATATATATATATATAATTGTGAGTCCATTCTAGAATTTTAAAGCTGATCTCACACGATCATGCTTCGAGATTGGAAGACGTGCATGAGAAATTTCACCTAATGTGACTGAATGACTGAATTTAAATTTATGCATAAAAACCTTTTTGTATTTATGTAGGTTATAAATGTATGTATGCTTGGGTGCATTTAGTTATTTTTGTATGTACACAAATATTTATGTGTATATGCTTTTATGCATCGATCTGTGAACAGTATTTAAAAGGCTGGGCAACTGATAACCAGCCACAGACTAGCATTGCATTGAGCATTCAGTGTGCTCCCTTCGAGCCTAGTTTGTAGTAAAAGGTCATTCTTCTCCCATTCCAATGCGTGAGTGATCCAGCCGTGGGTGGTTTCGCTCTACTGCTATCCAATGTTGCAGCGAGAGCCTTACTTCACTGGCAAACCATAACCTCGAATTTGAATTATGCTAGATTACACGTAGAAAAACTGGCTCTTTAAGTGGTAAATGTGTAGGCACAAACTCTCAACCATTGTGCTAACAAAAATAATAATTTGTTTACCACGTTACCAGACTCTGTTTCTGATCATTAATCGGTGTTCGTAATTCAGATTGATTTCCGGTGATTTTCACATTAGACTAGATCCAGACTGCGCAGAAAACAGAGCTGTAGGGCGATGTGTCATGGTTGATAATGGCTGTAAGAGCAGCATCAGGCTCTTCACTTTTGTCTTTGGCCTTTGTGTGATCAATATTTCTGCACCATTGGTGGCATTATGCAAAAGTGTGTGGCGGTGTAATCCGTGCAGTTGGGACGGTGTCAAAGTGCCATTTATCACACATTAGTCCCTTAAGCACCGAGCAACGCTACTGTGAGTATGTTGTGTGTGGGCTTTTGGTTTTGCATCATCCATGACATGTTCTCGGTTTCCAGTTAGGATGCTGAGACAATGAAAATGAACAAATTTGTGCCACGTATTTACAGCTTTGTGAACTGATGCATAAGATTAATTAGGTATAAATTATTTTCAGCTTTACATCAGATGACATTGGACAGGAGCAAAATGTACGTCCTGTCGTATCTAACCGTTCAATGATTTTCTGTTGCGTCGAAAGTTGTTGAGAAACGGTGATTTTGTCGACTGAAGTTCTTTCTGAACATGTAAAATGCACTGTTTGCTCGCAACGTTAATGGCATAATCCACTTGAATGGCTGGACTCTCCAAGAAGTGTTAGACCAGCTCTTATTTAACCGGGGAATTCTTTCGCAATATTGACGTCTTGGAGAGCGACCATCTGTCAATAAGCATGATCCATTATAGAGGCTCTGGTTCGACACTAATATCTCAAATTATGTATGTATGTCGGTTTTTATCTCTATTTTTAAGATCGCGCTAAACTTACTAATCTAGAAGTTAACCCAACTTTTATCATTTATTTACTTTATTTATGCTTAACTTGCCTCTCATTTGTTGTTTTTTCTGCTTCGTTTTCGTAGGACCTGCAAAAATTCATTTTGTCATCCGTCCTGATTTTTGCTCCAAGTCAGCCAGCCAGCCTTAATAAATACCGGAAACATAATTTGTAGACGCGACAGATAAGGTAGATTGCCGGAGACTAAATTTCACAGCTTCATGCGTATGGAGAATCTGCAAAATATGCAGATTGATGTAGTGTTACATTGATGTAAATTTTACTTTGCTTGTTTATGTTTTTTGCAGAAGTAACATGAATTAATACTTTCTGTTTTTTAAAAATTTAATGTCTAACTGATTTTCATGTATTTCCGTACTGTTTTGCTCAGTCTATAGTTTGAAATTACAACTACGTTTTTGTGTCTTTTTTACTTACGCAACTGCTTTGCCTATTCAAATGCTTTTTACTGAACGGAGACTATATTCAGTACGTACGAGGTCTCCTAGCATTACTGCAACAGATATTGTGGACCTGAATCTTATTTTAGGCCTGGTCACACACACGCATATATATATATATATATATATATATATATATATATATATGTGTGTGTGTGTGTGTGTATTGTGGATAATAATTTTGGGATTAGCTTTATCCGTGTGGAAAAAATGTTATGGTAATGAGATTTCCTTTCTAAATATTTTTTAACTGTGATCAACTATTTACCTTATTACTGGTGATAAGGCTTTTCCTACATATGTCCATTAAGTCTAAACTGTGGTTCTGTTGAAGATTTTGGACCATAATCAATAATCTATGACGTGTAAGCCTTTGAAATATCTATTTAAATAATTCAAAACATTTAATAAGCCAATGTTCTAGCAGTTCAATTGAACAGTGCCAAAATTTGATATTTTTTGCTATTTTTAATATTATTGATTTATTTGTTCATGTTGCCATGATTTTTTTGTTTTATTAAGTTTTAATGTTTGATAAATGTGGTATCAATAAAATTTTGTATTGTTAAGGACAACTTTAAATATATGTTCAAAACTTCATCTTCAATCGTTTTAAAACAACTCAACGAATTATTTTTTTAATTTCATTTCTTTTGAAATTGTCTCTAATCTATTTATAAAAATTTGAAGTCTTTTTTTGACTATCACGGAGCACTTTCATACGAAATAAACATGCCCTACTTGCATGTAATGTATTTATATTTAATTATGAACTTCATCATTAATTTGTGTCCATACTGTATTAAATATAATGTGTTGTTCATCTACAGCTGCCAACCTCACGGCTATTCATCTTTTGTCGTAAAGTTGCTTGGCGTTTCCTAGCTCAAGTGCGAATACTACTGATTTTAATTTAATTTCAACGTGTATTATATTTTCAGGTGTGTCAGTGGTAAGCGCTGTGTGACGGAGATTCAAGGTTGAAAATAATTTGTGAGACTTGGTAACACTTTAAAAGAAACATGTCGTGCGACAAGGAAAAGATTAATTATCTCATCCTTTTTTGTACCTAACAAGATGTTTGCATCAACTGGTTTCAATTTGAATCTGGATATTTGTGACTTCGGGTTTCGGAAGCCTTCTTCAACGAAAATCAGATACAACTAACAATTTCACTTTTTAATTGTCAAATTGTTGTAGAATGTGCCTTCCTTTGAAAAAGGCTTCCGAAACCGGAACTTTAATTATCCGGAGTCACATTGAAAACAGTGGATGCGAGCATATTGTTAGATGCAACAAGGATCAGGTAATTGCTAACACTTTCCCCTATAATTTTTGCCATCCACTTTTAATTTGAATGCTATGGCACTATTGAAATTACAATTTGCATTCTTAAAGTGATGTGGGCATTTCTGTGTGTGCGCATGAGTGAGAAAAGTAAATGTAAGTAAACCTGTACCACCTTCTCCAAAGGCCGCTTTTCAAATTAAACTTCGTTTGTGTGCTCAAAGAAATTCTGCAATCAGGATGAAAATAGCATAGAACAGCTTTTATTGTTAGGGCTACTGCACACGCAAGTGTTAGTCAGATGTTTGAGGTATTTGTGAATGCCTCTACGCCTCGCAAGAATATTTCCAACACGTGACGTTGCTTTTGAACTTTTTAAGCCTCAACGCGCGTGGCATGCATGATGCAATATTTGACCACCTTGATTAAAGCTAGCAACGTGTGCTCCACATGGAAAATTGCTTGTGCGTCGGCACCAATTGAGGTGTTGCTTATGTAATATGACGAGCCTCGTTTGCATTACTATTGTTTTGCTGATGTTGCCGTGCCTTAAAGATGGCTTGGTCATGGTGGTGTTCTGTAGATGTTTAACTTGCCTTAACTCTGTGACTTATCTAGATATATATATATATATATATATATATATATATATATATATATATATATATACATATATACTCATGGTAACTATATACTCTCTCTCTCTCTCTCTCTCTCTCGTAAATCTCACTAATAATTTGTGAACCTAAACTATTATTTTTGTCGTTTGTAAAAAAATTTTTTTTTGTTTCGTTTATGCTTATATGGCAGTGAAACATTAGCCACAATTGGCTTTTATATGGCTGTGAATGATGATGATGATGATGATGATGATGAGGTAGGTAGGCATTTGATAAAATATTTTTTACCTACTTTGCCTCATGTAAAGGCTGTGATTTTATTTAAGTTGTTTTGTTTTTGCATATCTAAACTTTTTTCTAATGTTAATTTTAATTGTATTAGATTTTATGCGGTCTTTCGCATTTTGTGATCTTTTAGAGATATTCCGGTGCTTATTAGTGTATGCATATTTTACAATATCGTATGATATGTGCCTTAAACACAAAACAGCTTCATAAGTTTTAACATCGATTATTTAACTTTTTAGTGTTTCACTTGTCAATGTTAACTTTACTGCAAGAGTAGATCGTGTTTATAATTGCGGCCTTTTGGAAAACGTAATATCCACCTTGAAGCCTAGATCTGGAGGAAGGGGTTTTGTGTTTTCAATTGTTTATTGAATCAATAATGTTCAGATGTTTATTGTAAATGGTCAGCTTATATGAGGTTGATTTTTTCCCGCATTTTTGTAATTTTTCTAAATCAATAAATCTGGACATGTGAGGATCGCTTCATTTTACATATTTTTCCATATTATGCGAAAGCTTAAAAGACGCTTAATAGTCATTTTCGATTCGAATTTAAAATTTTTTACCCTGTGCCTTAATATGAGCATTATTCTATATATTGGTTATCAATGTATAGCGGCAGTTTTATGGGTAATTCTTTATTCATGCGAGTATCCTTGCTCGGAAATAACTTCTTTCATCATGTTGGTACATGTTCGGTGTAAATTAAAATGTATAGGAAAGAATATGCCATTTCATAATGTAAGGGCGATCGAATTTTGAAAGTATGTCTGAAATTGAGCTGGATATTCTTGATACCGCGCACGCATATTTAAATGAATAAAATTGCCAATTATTCCCTACAAATACAAGAATGGGCAATGCTTTTTGAGTTTGCTGTTGAATAAGAAAATGAAAATTATGTTTAAATATACATTAAACTAGTTACATGGTTTTCCCTGATATGACGGAATCCGAGTATCTCACACTAATAATACTCTCATTTTGGTTTTCGTCAATTATGTTTGCCTTCTAGGTTGATTACTGTAAAAATATTTCGACGAAATTGACAAGCAGTCTTGTGATTTTTAACCAATTAAAAAATATGGTACTCATTTACATTTTAATGAACAAATATTTTTTTGCTTTTCTAACTGTAATTTGGCTTCAATTTTTTAAAGCATGCATATTCGATTAAGACAACCTTCTATTTTCCGAAATATGCAGCTAACCTTTATCTAGATTAAATATCACTTTTCATTCATTACATTTAAGAGGAATTTGATCATTTTCAAATATATATATATATATATATATATATATATATATATATATATATATAACGTATCCATACATATATGTATATTTATATACGTTTGCTTATTTACCTGTGTGCATGTATTTTGTAAGAGAGTGATTTGTTTAGCTTTATTGCTTTTGCTATTTTTTAATTTTCATATTATCCTTTTTAATGTAATATCTGTATCATGTGGATTTTACATAGATGCTATGATGTATCTCTTTCTTCACGTCATATTTTCTCCGTGAGCCTAAATATGAACGCTCTTATCTGAACATTCTTGAACAAAGCGTAAGTTTCGTGCTTAAATTGAATGTTTTCTTTTACGGCATGTTCGCAGATCTAACAATTGACAGTTCAACAATACGAAGCATAATTCTTTATTCATTTGACACGAAATCTTGCTGACTACGTAGGCGTCAATTTCGCCACAGACTGTTCTTCGCGCATTTATTTGAGTTTCTTGTTTCATAACTACATTTCTTTATATATATATATATATATATATATATATATATATATATATATATATATATATATCTACACCATGCACGCATTAGTTTTGTGCAATAGCCACGAGTGAAGGTTGACATTGACGAGAAGCAGACCGAAGCCTTATACTAAATGAATTGATATGGTCTACATGTGTGCGTACATAACAGTTCGAAATTGTGCAACTTTCCAGCCCCTGCTTTTCTTTTCTGCACTATTCTTGTAGGCAATTATTCCTACTCCATACTGAACAGTTAATGCAACTTTGTGTTTCCGGTTGGGGTTAATAATTATTTAAATTAAACTTGGAGACTTCCGGTACACGCCAGTAAAAATTTGTAACTTGGCGCGATGCTGCAAAAACTACCGATAGTTGCACGCACTGGCGTCACATTTATTCGTCATCTTTAGAGCACAACTGTAGACTAATGTACTGCTATTTTACCGAAGTGTGAAGCTGGCATGCCAGTGCAATGCGCATGAGTCGTTTATGGTTTGATCCCCGTTAGTCAGCATGCTGTGGTGCTGCGATGACGGAGAAAGAAGGACGAAATGCGTCATTACCTGTAATTGACGTTAATTAGGATATTTCATAACGCGGTGAAAAAAAACAGGATTAGAATTAATTCTAACCTTACAAATTTCATTTAATTGGATAATTGCTTTTATTTTCAGTGATGCACGATATTGAAAAAAAAACATACTAGAAGCGACACAATAGTTTCTTTCTTGCGGAGGAGTTTTGTCAATGTTACCTTATCTGCGTTTTGACTAACGCAGCATTCATTGTTCCAGTAGTTTTCTTTTGATAAAATATTTCGGACTAACTTACCGTAGGCCTTCATCAGTTGCAATCCGCCTCACAAGTTTAACAAACGAAACAAATGAAGCAAGCCTATGTTGCTATATGCGGGCATTTCCCGATATACGTGTAGTACCAATTTTTACCTCCAGTATGTTGTTTTTTCTTTAAAAAATTGTTTGACAGACTTATGGTGTTGCATATATATTTTGTTCTGTTTAAATAAAAGAAGTTCTAAATCAATTTCTTTGTATTACTTATTCATTTTCAGCGTGGTGTAGGCTTTGTCATTTCTGGCTTTAAGACTATGAACGCAAATCGATATAGCTTATACTCTATATATATATATATATATATATACATATATATATATATATATATATATATACATATATATATATATATATATATATATATATCGATCTTGCTCTGGCAATTCAAAATTCTCAATAGTGGTGCTTTTGCCGAATTAAGTTTTCTCATAATGAAAAGTGTTTTATCATACCGAGTGTTTGAAAGTCACTCGCGTCTATTTTGCATTAAACACAGTTTCGCAAATCTTGACAACGCGTAGCTGAACATGCCAGGCACGTTTCTTCATTAGTGCAGCTCATTTATTTTGTCGAATAACACTGACCTTCTGTTCAAAACAAGTGCCTCTTTTAGGTCTTGTTTTTGCATCAACAATAATGTGAATCGTCATTTTACATACCAAGCGTGTTTGCGACACATGCTTTTTAATTTAGTTCGGCATTGATCCACTGAGATACCTTAACTTTCTCTAATCCTGTGCGTAGCCGATCAATAATCTCGTTACTATTTTAAATGTTGACGCTGTTATTGCTTATGCTATCCATCATTCATCAGAATCGGAGGTATAACTTTTATTCTAATAAAATTGACATCGACATCCACCAGTTTATCACTTGAAGTTTATGTTCTTTTATTTCGATTACTTATAGTCATATAATTCTGCTCTTTTGAATTCTATTTTTGAGACCTTAAATTATGTTTTGTCTCCACAGGAATAAAATAAAATTAATTTGTCTTCAATTTTCAACAATTGACAAGATTAAACGTGATCTAGATATATATGTTTATAAT
This sequence comes from Eudiplozoon nipponicum, assembly GCA_029291075.1. Lineage (NCBI taxonomy): Eukaryota > Metazoa > Platyhelminthes > Monogenea > Mazocraeidea > Diplozoidae > Eudiplozoon > Eudiplozoon nipponicum. The sequence goes on from JAQBSW010001111.1 coordinate 53,608, forward strand.
TATTTCTAAGATCCTTGTTGGTAGCAGTTCTTCTTTTATTAAAATCATACCAATTGAACTCCGATCTACAAGATATTACTGAGGTATAATGCTTAGAGAATGTATTAATTGCGGCTAAGCCTGTAAATGATTGAAACAAATTTTAGCAGAATTTCTATTCTTCATCTGCAATATGAAAAGTGAATTACTAATTGAATATACGAGAGCATGGCTTTTTGCATCGCTCGTTTTTGTTTATTGTCAATGATGCTGCAATCTGGAGTTTAACTAATTTCGTTACCTCTTTTAACAGGAAATTTTATTCTCATATATGACTTCTGCTTTACCTATTGTTTTGAAAATAATACAGGATTATGTCAAATTTTGTGCGCAAGAATGTTTCTGCTAAGTACTTATGAGTATGATTTTTTAATTTGTTGCGCACTTGCTGTATTCAAAGGGTTAACATCGATTGTGTTCACTAAATGGAGGGCTTTGTACGTGACGGTTTGAAGCTTCGCAAGTTTTAAAATTTTAGTCGTGTATTCTGAGAACGACAATTTTTTATTCTGTGTTCTTTCCAGATGCCTTACGTGGTATCATTACAGTACCTAATAAAAAAGGATACCTCTTAGTTAACGTTGTTCTGAATTGAAACTGGTTTCTAGTATCAACCTTTATTTATTGTTTTAAATGTAATAGTATAAAAATCGTTGTCATAATAATATCAGCATGATATACAGATGATTCCCTGCTACGAAATGATAAATTCATCGCAATGTGTGGTCTGTAATCAAAACCTTAGTTGCATGTTCTAAATGACATTTAAAACTGTTGGTATAACTCATGCCTTGTTTAGGAAACCTAAAGCCTTATACCGCATTACAAGTCTTAAGTTCGGTTATACTGCGATTTAACACTGTATATGAAATTGGTAGTAACATAATCAGAGCATGCATACTAAACGCCTAGAAAAAATTCCGGCTGCTGAATGAAAATTTTGCCTCAGACGCTTGAAAGCTAGATGCTCCGGGTAGACTTTGTTCATCAGCCTCTATGGTTGTCCAGTACAGCGAAGAAAAACTCTGCATCTAAATCTTCCATTCTCATTGAGATTGAGCGACCTTCTGATTGCTACGAATAGGTATGCATATTGTTAAATACTGTTTGTTGCGAAGAGCTAATATATATGCAAGTAGGTATTAGGTTTTGCGAACCTAGTAACAAATTAGTTCAGTTGTGACCAGAAGGATAAACCAAAGGCAGCATGAACGGAAAGTATAATCTCATGCACATTCGTTTCGTGCTTACTGGCGACTCATCAGTAGGAGCCGGTATTACGCCCTTTAACCACTATATATTTGTTAGAAGAATGTGGAATAATAGGATGCATATTGTTCCTAGCTATGGGTCAGTGAAGCACCAGTTTTTAGACGTTGATGTGTCTCCCTTTCTATGATAATCGGTTTTGATATCAGATTTATTGCACACAATCTATGTCGTTGTACTCAAATCCCTTAAATAACACCTTATGCGCTCCATTTCTAAAATTTAATTTTCTGCCTCGCAAGTACACATTGGCGATGGCGTTTTATACCGCTCCCATTGAAAGATTGTGGAGCCAGACAGCCAATACTATCTGATGTTAACAATCTGGTGTTTAATGAAGAATAAATTCATTAGGAATGAGAAAACCAGTGTTCATTTACAGCCCATACATATTTGAATGCCATGGTTATGTGGCAGTGAAGCATCAGTATATTTTGCTGGTGTACCCCGGTGCAGTAAAAGTAGTATAGACCTTTTGTTCAAAGATCCATAAAAAACATCATATTAAACGTGAGGTCGCTTCTTCGGTGGTGGTACTGAGTAGGATCAATAAACTGTGATCTGTCACAGTTCAAGATAAGATTTTTTCTAATCTTTACTAGCTTTAACCTGTATTGTCTATTTTGTGAGTGCAACACCTTTTGTCATATTGGAAATATCTTTAGATTTGAAACCGGAATATAAGGCCACACGTTCTGATACGTTAATTATTTAGCTTAGCGACATTGCGATCCCGTTTTATTTATTATGCAACTTATTTGTAGATTATGCAACCTAGAGATGCATTATCTTTGTGTAATATATGCTTTTTTATAACATTAACTGTTTTATAATATTTTTGTCTTTTACTTTTAAATTGCAAGCTTAATTCTTAGTACTGTTTTGCTCAATAAAAGATAACGATTATAATAAAGAGTGAGTAATTTAATTGAAAGAGAGATTTTGAGTGGTGGTTTCCTTTATCTCAGTCATTGTTGAGATCATAATTTATTTCACAATCGATCGTTTAATATTGATTTATTGACACGTAAGGCACGCTATTGGCCTGTCTTACTTCTTCTTTGAAAGTATAAGCCAAACATAAGCAGCAACTTTCATTTCGAGATTTTACTGCATGAACGTTTCTCATTCTTCAATTCGTTGTTTTAGTGTCTTAAATACCGTTCATAAACTGGCATAAAAAGCGAATTTGCATGAGGTTAACTTAATAATGCATCTGAATTCGTCGGTGGTTAAATACTGTTTGTTGTGGAGAATTAATATACGTGCAAGAGCGTATTAGGTGTTGCGAACCCAGTAACAAATTAGTTCAGTTCTGACCAGAAGGATTTTATTGTCTTAATTCTGTATAATTTTTTAAAAATAGTTTGTTTTTCGCATTTTTCACATTTATAACGTCTCGGAATTACTACTCTATTGAAGATGTAAAAACTGTCTCATATTTCATGGTTATTCAATCAAAATAGGTTACTCACTCTTTCTAAACAAATTTGAAGCTTAATTTTTATCGTAACTGTTTTGTAATAAATTTTAATACAATTACCTTTTTTCGTATCGTTCCACAACGTTTGTTTTGTGGTGCATAATGGACGTCTACAGAGAGGTTCTGTTTAATGAAGCATATACACATATTCAAAGCAATATTTTCAAAAGTATTGATCTATTTTGACCCTCTTAACACATAGTTACGGCTAGTATGCGGGTCCGGAATGCTATTTCATGTATATATAGCAAAAGCCACAAAGACAAAATTAGCGCATATAATTCTAATCTCTAGTTATATAGAAATCATGCCTTAATATTGTTGTTTAATTGTCCACGTGGGTGTGCTTGATTTCTGGTAAATGATAATAATACTTGGCTATATATATATATTGATTTTAAAAATTACTATCATCGCCCGCGCAACCCGTGGTTGTTTAATTATATAAATTATATGCGTGTTGCGAAGCTGCAACAACGCTACGCTTGTGAATGCGTAGAAATTTTGTAGCCGACATTGCCGTTCAGGTTTTCTACACCATACATATGTGTTGTTCGCTTGATTCTCATTAGTCAGTTTGCCATCGTGCGCTATATATGTCTGAAAGACGAAATTAGATATGCGGCTCTCACATCTAGTAGCCTCGCATAAATTGTACTTTACTGGAAATATCGACTGCACAATTTCTATGCAGACACGAATATTAGCTGATTGCAGCTTTTGCCACAAATAAATATATAGGCAATATATATATATATATTTGCCACGTTGTTCGACGACTGGGTAAATACAATGGGATTGGTGTTTACTTCAAGCTCGCAAACTTGATTTTGAAGAATTGTTAACACCACCACCACCACCGGGCAATCAATTATTGTTTGATTGTAGTTATTCTCATGTTCGCAATCTTCACTTGAGTAAAAGAATACTTATATTTTCTCGATCAGCACTGAACATTGTATAGGATGGCCAATTTAATTTGTCAACTCGACCGAGTTTCTCATTTTTTGGCAGCTGTCGATATTTGCCAGATCAGCCGCACCTTGGATTTGAACCAATGAGAATTGAGCTCAAAGTCTTGCAGTTCCACGTCTTTACCACTCATGTTGCGCATTGCATTGAATATACAGTTGCATAACATCGTGTTTTGATCATTATTTCCCTCAGGTAGATCTACTTCGTTATTGTTTAAGACTTAAAGTCTCTGATAGTCACCTATAAGTCGGACACCTAGCCACCTTCGAAAGTGATATTAAATAAACGTATACCAACAGGATTTTATTATATTTATGCCGTCCGAATTGGCCAAGCATTGCACGCGACAGCAAACAAAATTCATAAATTTCTGCCGGCGAAATTTAAACTAACGGGCAATTATACCAGTCGTGCAACTTATTTACCTAGCACAGAGGGTGCTGTGCATTGAATTATATTTAAAGGTATATACGAACACCATGCCACTCGGAGAAGCAATATTGAATGAATGTATGTTATCAAAGCGTTGCAGAACTTAACAAATGCAGACTAACAACTAGATCAGTTTCGTTCTTAATAGGTTATTTGCGAAGTATTGATGCGAAAGGAATTTCAACCAGAGGGAATTTACTTCAAAGTATTTCAACTTCTCCACAATGCTAGCGAAGCCGCGTATTGCATGCAATCTTGTGAAATATTCTATTTTTCATTTCCTTCGGTTGGGGCATAATTGTTACTGCTTTAGATCCAAATTTCCAACCAGGCTTGCCCAATCTATGATCATTTCATCAGACGAAAGTGATATTTAGTGAAGGTGTGGTGGCAGAATTTTATTACGCGTGCTTCCGGTATAAACGAAGAATTGCATCAGATGGCCAGTTGAGCTTATTTACTAGACGTCTTTCGTCCAAATAGAAGTGCCACGGCCGGTATTTCCACTAATCTACATGTTTAGTGTACCATTTACGTCTGCCGAGTATGTGCCCATTGGTTTTTGTCGCGACAGCGGAAATTCTAACAACTAATGAGCGAGACGAGTACGAAACCCGTCTATTTGATAAATTGGATATGCCAACATATACAATGCTAAGCTTATTCACACAAAAGACATATATTCAAATCCTGGCATTACACCAATATGCCATATCATTTCACTAGGTGGCATGACTTTGTCGCATAATGACAACTCAGAGATGGCCGTGTGCATTTACCTTGATGTATCAACAAAATTTGGCGCATCCTTCTATATTTGAAAATACACGAAAAGGACTTGTCAGTTGCGCCACATCTGATGACCACGTTAGGGCTATTTGTGTGAAATTATGTCTACTCTCAACGATGGGAATATTTATTAAGCAAATTAGGCCTTAATAGAGCTGATATTTATTCAATTTGTCGGAATTGTTAACTTGAATCCGATTTGATGTTTGTTCTGAGCCTAGCCTGCTTAAAACGATAAGGATTTCGACAAAAAGCAGTTGATTGTTGGAGCGTTGCCAGAGCGTTTAGGTACTCTGACAGGTGCTGCTGCACATTGAAGATGGTTATGCTGTTTTAGTCAGTGACACGTCGACTCTACATCATCTTCTCTACGATGCGAAATCAGGTGCAGCCACAAGATGTTCTTGTAAGGCTGTTCCACGACCAGCAACCTCCCAGAACCACCAAGAACGTGACAAAGGTCATGCTCAGAGCCATACTATTTCGACTGATAACATCATGCTGACGCCTAAATAGATTTATAAGCCCCGGGAAAAGGCTATAAAGAATAAACGTAGGTAGTAACGGAATAGTTAATGTGATTAACGAATCACTGAAACAGAGAGAAAGTTGGTGTAATCTCACTGAAATACTAAAGTAAGACTTCAACGGAGTACGGTAGAAATATTTTAAATGCATTAACAGAAATTAACAATGTAAGCTAAAACAGATGAAAATGTGGAAGATAGTGTATAAGATCCAATAAAGTACATTGGTTATAATTTATTTGTAAGAAGGTAAGGCTAAAGTTAAGCAAATGCCGATAAAATAAAATATGACCACGAATAGTTTTTAGCATATGTTAATAGAATGTAAGTTTAATGATTTTTCAATATTTATATATATATATATATATATATATATATATATATATATATATATATATATATATATATATATATATATATATATAATTATACTACCGCGCAACCATTTATTATTTAATTTAGTACCTGAAAGAAAGGTTAACGAAAACTTAAACTGTTATACATCTAAAAAAATTGCGTGTAGTGTGCAGAACGGGAGTGCTGTGAATTACTGAATGACTCTGAAGCATGTGTACCCCAGTTCGAGTCCCGTTCGCTGAAAATACTGTGAATTATTTGAAACGTTCGCATTAAGGATGGAACCGATCTACTGAACGAATTGTCTTTGCTTCATTGTGCATTGATCATTTCATACTGACAATATATGAATAAGAGTTTCTTTCCGTTATTTCACCTTTATACCTTTCAATAAAATTCAACGATCTTATGCACAATAAATACTTTTTCGATTCAATTTTTCATTCATTGATCGCTTTGCCAGCTGAGTTATTGTTTCAAGAGGCTGCTCACACGTTCTGCGCATCATGTTTCTTTAACAGTTCCAGTTAATGACTTTATTTGTTCGAGATGGAAATACACAGTTTAATCGCCTAATACTATTTTTCGAGAAATCGATTAGTTGACCAGATTGCACAGTACACCTTATTGGGTAAAAATCCGCGAGAGTCTAGCGGCGAACATTTTGAGTTGGAGAGGCTTGGCTAACTCGGCCTTCTCAGGCATAGGCACGTCTGGAATCCACTGTAGAGGCGATATATTTCTCCGTTGAGGGAAGCCTCGCTTCACGTGCTTGTGCTATAATTACATCGGTTGTGATGTCTATTTTCTGCAACAATATTGGTGGATACTAGGCCCTTTTTCGGTGTATAGTTTTAATTTTACCTGTTACTTATTTAGTATACAAACAATGGGACAACAGATTATTGTGCTAATGTTAGCTGCAAAATTAGTAAAATTTTGACTAGTTGTGTCCACCTATATTGGATGGTCCATGTACTCGTATGTCGTCTGTGTTTATTATCAGCGTATCGTCCAGACGAGACTTAATTATGCCTAATTCTGCAGTTAAATTATTCATTTGAGAAGTCAGTCCATGAATCAACGTTTTCAACCCATCGGAAGCCATGTGTAAATGTACGACATGCTTTATTTTTACTTAATAAAATATATAATTTTGCTCGCATAACAAGCATCGATTTAATAAAACAAATTTACAAATATTAATTAATTTATGTTCACTTCGGCTCGAAGTCTGCTTTTATCATTGGGCTGACTGCTTCATCCTTATACGGGCGCTTCTGCGAGGAATTTCTGTTGAAATAATGTCTGCCCTAGATAAGACTCTTTGTTCATTATTTGTCTTAAAGGTGGCTATTGCCACACTAGTCTATTTGTTGATTTATTTTAATTGATAAAAAATTAATGGCGCTAAGGAGATAGCACATGATTGTCATTTGGCAAATTTTAATTGTTTCACGTTTTGGTTTATGCAAACCAAGGATAACCGAACACGCAGAACAAAAGTTATTCTGACTACAGCACAAACATTTTCGAGGCAGGTTGAATTCACGGGAGTCAAGTTATGCATATGTTTGATGTTAGTTTTGATTGTATGTTGTGTGTGGTTATGGAATATATATATATATATATATATATATATATATATATATATATATAATGCAATAAAATTGTGGTAGATCTTTGCATAGTTGCATTCTTTTCACATGGATTTGATTTAACCTGTTTAACTGCGATTGGATCTAGTCTGAAGTCTGTCAAAATCAAACAAATGCTAATAAGTGTCACTGAGTTGAACAACAATTCGTTTGGAGACATAGAAACCTTTGGCAATAAATGTTGAAAATATGGCGAACATGATTGCTAAGGGAATAGGATTTAGGCTGTCTAAATAGCAGTATGAATCAGCAGGCCATGAAAATTGAAAATAAAAATATAATCAGTATATTTTTGCATCTAGAATGCAATACAAACATAGCCAACAGAAATTGATGAACTTCTTTCTATGTGAAGCAAAACGTTTTACGTGCCACAAATATTACCTGCAGAATTCCTGACGGAAAATTTCCACGCAGACAGCTGACTACTGAAGCATCTTAACAGAGTTCATCAGCATGCGGTTCTGCCTTGAAGCATTATAGCTCTCGTCGAAGATTCTTTTTATTGTATAAAATTGAGCTCAACTATAACGTGTTCTGTCAGCTCTATAGGTCAGTTTTGGAAATTAAACGAACATTGGTTGCGCGCGCGGTGATAACAATTACTATAATCAAGGTTGTGATCCGACCCATTAATTACTTCAATACGTCAGTATAAACTAAGAATTTCATAGCACAGGAAAGGCAATTCATCCAGTGGACTGGTTACGTCCTTATCCGGAACTCATCAAGTCCTGTCCAGAGTTTGCCTCGGAAAGGGCTCGAACCGGGGTACGTCTGCCTCGGAATCTGATGCTATTTCCTCTGAGCCGCCCTGCCACTAGATTCCGAAGCAGACGTGTCCATGTTCGAGCCCTGTCCGCGAGAAAATCTTGACATATTGTGATGATTTCTCTATAAGGTCGAAACCGGTCTACTAGATGAATTGCTTTTCCTGCGCTATAAAATTCTTAGTTTATACTGACATGCAAGTAATCAATGGTTAAGGTGCTTATATCAAAATCGCAACCTTGATTATAGTAAAAGTTTTGGAAATTTTCAAAAAACACTGTACAGATCTTCGTCTTCAGAGTTATGCTGTTTCGGAACTACAGGAAGCAATATAACTCCAGTTTGTTGCCATATTTAGTGTCACTGAACTGTTGCGATCACAGACTAAGCCTGTTATTTCCATGTCCAAAGGAATATGGCATTATAACTTTTATAACGAAAAAGTCGTGAACGAGACCTATTTATGCACAACTTATCTGTCTGTCTAGATAAGATAATACAATAAACGCTGTGAGTGTGGTCTTGTGGTTAAAATTTGCAATGATATTACCAAAAATGCTTACAAAATTTCTCTTTTAGTACATTTAATCACTTGAAGGCATACACAAAAAATTCTTTTCTTAAATCAATCTCAAAGGAAGCATTTCATAGCTAATTTCTTCCATGAATTGTAATTTTTTTTAAATTTGCTTTGAAAAGCACATCAAGATACTTCCGCTGACCTCTCAATTCAGTGTCCTGTCTGACAGCAGCTCCGAGTGAATGACAAGCTAAATCTTTCAGAGATTAAAGGCATATCCCATTATCTAGTTTAGGCTCCTTTGCAAACCTCAAACTTTAGTCAAATTAACAATAATTGATTGCGCGGATGGTGCTAACAATTATTTAGGTCAAGTTTGCGAGCTTGAAGTAAACACCAGTCCCATTGTATTTAACCAGTCGTCAGACAACATAGCAAAATTATCGCCAGTCGCACGCACTGACGCGCTTCGTCCTTCCATGATCATCATGATCAAACTGGTAATTTTAGCATTATCTACACGATATTTTAAAAAAAATTATGGGTTTACTTCTGAACCAATTTATACATTCATGGGATACAACCGCAGTAAGGAAAGTAAAGAATAGTGCATTAATTTTGGGATTTAAATTTATTTTCTTGAAATCCACCTGTGTTATATAACTAAACGAACATTGGTTGCGCGGGCAGTGATTACAATTACTTTAATCAAGAATACGATCTTGATATAAACACCTGACCCATTATGTTTGCTAGTTTAAACTAAGCATTTTACAATTCATCAAGTAGAACGGCTTCGTTCATATTAGGAACTCATCACGTACTGTCCGGAAATTGCCGTGGACATGAATCGAACTTAGGCACGTCACATTTGCCATCTGGTTCCAAAAACTGACAATGAGTTTGGAGTATCTACGCTTTTCTTTTCGTGCGCGTTAGACTTGCACTATCAATTACGCAAAGATCCGATTGATCCCGATTTCCAATTACGCGTTGAGTTCGTCTTCATGATGGCTGGTTTCTGATTCGTACCCTCACCCCCAAGGTTTCCACATCATTTGTACTATCCACTTGGATTGATGTGGAAGCTTTTGGAATAAGGTCACGAATCAGTACCCAGCCACCACGAAAACGATTGCTATGCATACTTGGAAACAGCGCACAATCAGGATTTAGCGGAACTCGTAGTGCAAATCTTCCACCCACGAAAGAAAACCGTGGATACTCGAAAGGTAATGATCGCAGTGCTCAATTCAATAAAACAGCATTCAAGAGATATCTGACAGATAACTTTATTCTGACCACAAAGTTGACGCAAATAAGTGTTCTGTATTATCTAAACAAAGGTTGCGAGATTGATTAAACTACCAATTGTTTTATGTATACATGTGCAGGTCTAAACTAAACATTGTCATATTCATTCGCACAATCATTGAATGTATTTAATTTTTCAGTACTTTAGAAGGCTAACACCAAAGGTCTAATATGAATGTACAGAAATTTTAATCAGAATATATCCTATTTATCAGACGCGATCATAAATGGAAATATAAAATGACAGCAATCACGAACCATCAAAACGGTCGCCAGAATGAGGAAAAATCTAAAGTGCAAATTCCCAATAGCATCATTATCAACTTTGTCATAATAACCTGCGGCCCAATGTTTTTCAGAAATAAAGAAACCATGTTAAATTATTTGCCGTAAAATGGCGCTGCTACAAATCGGTAAGCCATTTCCGGTCATAGATATAGGCTAGTTTTAGAGGTTAAAACAGACAGACAACCGAAATGTAATCAGATAATAATTGAAGTTGTGTTCTAACCTTTTTACAAACGTACACAATTACATAAATAGAAATTTATCATCATTAGCGACGTCATTCTTACCAGATACTGCACACTGTGTATTATTACATCAACTATAATCAGTATTGCGAACTTAATATCAACACCTGATCCATTAAGTACACACATTTGTCGGCACAAAGTAAGAATATTAAAGTGCATAAAAAGCTATTCATCCGGTAGACCGTTTTCGACCTTATTAGGAACTCACCACGTACCGGTCAGAATTTGCCGCGGACAGGGCTCGAACCTGGGCACGTCTGCTCCGGAATCAGGTGCTCTAACCACTGAGCCAACCTGCCGCACACTACACACAATTTTCAGTATATATACTAACTAATGTCGCAAGATTCGAAGCAGACGTGCCCAGGTTCGAGCCCTGTCCGCGGCAAATTCTGGCCAGTATATGAGTTCCCAATAAGGACGAAACCGGTCTACTGTATGAATTGCCTTTTCTAAACAATACACTTCTTATACCTGATTATCGGGTTGCGATCCGATTTGTTTGCGTCCGCTGTCTTCCTGATTTTTTCTCCAAAATTTTCGATAACCGGATACGGTTATCTTTTACAATGGAAAGCTCATCATAATAAGTTGACAATCAATTTGTCAAGTGGAAATATCAGTTTAATCTTCTCCATTTATACTTTTTGTTAGATCTCTTAAGCATAAAATGCTAGGAAAGTGTATGTCAAATTGGTTTGTGCGTGTCTGCATGTGTACACGCTTCGAAATGAGATTACAGTGATTTAGTCACAATTACTGACAACTCACTAGATAAGCGTACGCCATGCCTGTGTGTATGTATTCTCGTTTGTTTTTGATTGAGGAGTAATCAACTATTGCACGGGTACACTCATCCCTGTGAAATGACATCGATTTAGCAACATCCGACTAATCACTAGATGCAAGTATGTATTAGGTTTTGCGAACCTAGTAACAAATTAGTTCAGTTGTGACCAGAAGGATAAACCAAAGGCAGCATGAACGGAAAGTATAATCTCATGCACATTCGTTTCGTGCTTACTGGCGACTCATCAGTAGGAGCCGGTATTACGCCCTTTAACCACTATATATTCGGTAGAAGAATGTAGAATAATAGGACGGTACAATCTCCTAGACGAATGTGTAAACCTGTAATAGTGAAGCTAACATAATCTGAAGTCAACGACAATACGACTTCAATGCTAACTCACACTATATAATATATATACCGAGTCTGTAAAGGATACTAACACTATGGCCATTGTGTTAGTAACTGATACCTTTTTTGAAATCCATGAGTACCGGATACTAACACTATGGTTTCCGAGTCGGTACATGATACCAACCTGATGGATATAAATTTATGCTAAAGTTCACCCAAATTGAGAATTACAACAATTTCCGAACACCTGTTACTCCAGTTAAACCATACACTCTGGCCTTCATCGATATCAGTTATCACATTTCGCGGTAAGCATGACATCATTCAATTCAATATATTACAGTTAAATACTGTTTGTTGCGAAGAACTAATATATATGCAAGTATGTATTAGGTTTTGCGAACCTAGTAACAAATTAGTTCAGTTGTGACCAGAAGGATAAACCAAAGGCAGCATGAACGGAAAGTATAATCTCATGCACATTCGTTTCGTGCTTACTGGCGACTCATCAGTAGGAGCCGGTATTACGCCCTTTAACCACTATATATTCGGTAGAAGAATGTAGAATAATAGGACGGTACAATCTCCTAGACGAATGTGTAAACCTGTAATAGTGAAGCTAACATAATCTGAAGTCAACGACAATACGACTTCAATGCTAACTCACACTATATAATATATATACCGAGTCTGTAAAGGATACTAACACTATGGCCATTGTGTTAGTAACTGATACCTTTTTTGAAATCCATGAGTACCGGATACTAACACTATGGTTTCCGAGTCGGTACATGATACCAACCTGATGGATATAAATTTATGCTAAAGTTCACCCAAATTGAGAATTACAACAATTTCCGAACACCTGTTACTCCAGTTAAACCATACACTCTGGCCTTCATCGATATCAGTTATCACATTTCGCGGTAAGCATGACATCATTCAATTCAATATATTACAGTTAAATACTGTTTGTTGCGAAGAACTAATATATATGCAAGTATGTATTAGGTTTTGCGAACCTAGTAACAAATTAGTTCAGTTGTGACCAGAAGGATAAACCAAAGGCAGCATGAACGGAAAGTATAATCTCATGCACATTCGTTTCGTGCTTACTGGCGACTCATCAGTAGGAGCCGGTATTACGCCCTTTAACCACTATATATTCGGTAGAAGAATGTAGAATAATAGGACGGTACAATCTCCTAGACGAATGTGTAAACCTGTAATAGTGAAGCTAACATAATCTGAAGTCAACGACAATACGACTTCAATGCTAACTCACACTATATAATATATATACCGAGTCTGTAAAGGATACTAACACTATGGCCATTGTGTTAGTAACTGATACCTTTTTTGAAATCCATGAGTACCGGATACTAACACTATGGTTTCCGAGTCGGTACATGATACCAACCTGATGGATATAAATTTATGCTAAAGTTCACCCAAATTGAGAATTACAACAATTTCCGAACACCTGTTACTCCAGTTAAACCATACACTCTGGCCTTCATCGATATCAGTTATCACATTTCGCGGTAAGCATGACATCATTCAATTCAATATATTACAGTTAAATACTGTTTGTTGCGAAGAACTAATATATATGCAAGTATGTATTAGGTCTTTGCGAACCTAGTAACAAATTAGTTCAGTTCTACAGATGGATAAATAAAGGCAGCATGAACGCATATAATCTATGCACATTCGTTTGTGCTTACTGGTGACTCATCGCTAGGAGCCGCTATTACGCCCGTTAACCACTATATATTTAGTGGTTAAAGGGCGTAATACCGGCTCCTACTGATGAGTCGCCAGTAAGCACGAAACGAATGTGCATGAGATTATACTTTCCGTTCATGCTGCCTTTGGTTTATCCTTCTGGTCACAACTGAACTAATTTGTTACTAGGTTCGCAAAACCTAATACATACTTGCATTGTACTTGACTGGAAATGTCGGCTGCACAATTTCTATGCAGTCACGAACATTAACTTTTTGCAGCTTTCGCTACACACAAATAAACTAATACCTGTGAATCTTTTGTGATCAATTTATGTGGCCATTTCTTTTT
>JAQBSW010001111.1:72500-149732 GCA_029291075.1 Eudiplozoon nipponicum
GGCATAATGGCAGTGTTAAAATTGGACGGACATCAGACGCAATATATAAGTCACATATTCGCTAAGGCGGAGCTAAACTATATCGTCACCGAAGCGAAACTACTGGCTGCACAATGGACACTACGGAAGTTTAGATTTTTTGTCATTGGTGGACATATGTACGTCTTTAACTATCATAAATTCCTTGTGTATTGGAGATCACTGGGTATTGTAAAGAAACGAGTAAACCGAGCTATTCAAGAGCTGGAGGAGTACGATGTAATAATTCCTCATAGAGCCGGTATCGAGAATGCGGTAGCCGACACGCTTAGCACAATTTCCATTGTGCGAGATGTGTAACTTATCAAGGTTTCTAATGACAAGAGGAATGAAGCCACATACTGAGAAATAGTCAGCCGGTTAAAAATCGGCGCAGCGGTGCCCACACCATATAAAGCGTGGTTTGTGCTAAACGGGCTACTGGTGCAAAAAGAAGGACAAAATTGCAATGGTTTGTGCCGAAGACCAGACGAACTAAATTGTCGGCTCTCTGGCATGAAACGTTGAGACATCCCGGCCCCAGTCGCCTCGTTGAAACATAGTCGTCGCAATTGTATGGACCTAGCATGTCCAAAGAGGTTCGTAGCTATTGTCAAAAGTATACGTCAGCGATGTAAGCCACAGAGAGAGAGAGACGAAGTCACCCCAATTGCTTTCAATGCCACTGCACGGAACTAATTTATGCATATTGATTTTCATGTAAACAGCCGCTGGCTCGTGGCGGGGTATTCTATGTATATTTCACGGTGGTAAGTTTACGCGTTGGACAAATTTTTACCACTGAAGCATATTAAAACAGCGAAGATAATAAAATGCACAGAAGAGCGCTGAATCAGTCGATTTGGTGCACTGCAAGTTAATGTTGCCCAACAATTTGCACAGTTCAGGTAAAGAGAATTTAGTCAGTGGTGCAAGGACCTTAGCAAAACAAGTATCCGCGCAGCTATTTAACAACTGTAGACAAACGTGACGGCTGAGTGAGCCCACCGGACGATGAAAGTGATATTGAGAGGCTGATGCCAAGTAGCTTTGGGATTCAGTCGAGACAAATTACATTTGGTTGAGCGGGTCAAGCGATGTGCAGTATCAACAGCAAGAGGATTCGCTCCGAAAACCATGATCTATGGAAGGCATATAAGACTACCAAGTGACAACAATAATGGATATTCAGGAGCGCCTAAAACCACTAACTGTATATATGGGTGCCACACAGCGACAAGCCTATGCTAGATGATCTACACGAACTCGCCTAAGAGTCGGCGTTCATTTCAAGGTCGCGATGGTAGAGCAAAAGGCACTACATATAATTAATAATGGTTCTTATCTTGTGGAAGAAGTTGGCGTAGAGTTCAATACAGTTTTCGTTAACAAGCTCGACGGACCACGAGCTGTCACACTTGATCATTAAAGCAGGCTGCCAGGGACGACTTCTGCGTGGGCGCAGGGATGCAAAAGTGGCCACCTAGGAGGACGATAACGCTAAAATGGCTCTTTTTCGGGCTAATGTGAATTCAACAGAAATTCCTTGCAGTAGTGCAGAAATTAAGATGAAGCCAAGTCATGACAAGGATACAAGCAGCATTCGAACTGCAGAATTGAATATGTTACAATAATTATTTGTATCTTGTTTAACTAAATAAACACACGTCATACGGGCAAACTCCTACAAATAATTGATTAAAAACAATGCATTTGAACTGAGCAAAAATGACTTCGCCTGATGGTTTTTAAAACTTAATAACAATATTATCTGCGCAAGTGAGCACTCTAAATGCCGAGTTAGGTATAATTAAGTCTAGGTTGGATGACAATATAATCGTAAATTCTTGGTTATCCGCGTAAACGACCCAACCAACATTAGTGAAGTCAATAGGGATACGTGCATATGCACGAAGTTGGATATTATATGCTTAACTTGATAAGGCGCACGGTTCAACCCACATAGACAACATTCTTTCTATTAAATTGAATTGTATACACTTCCACTATGACGACGGACCAATTTTTTTCTACAGTTTGAGGGGTCACTTCCTAGGATAACAACAGAATGTAAAAAAAAACTTATTTCTATCTATTCTGAGTTTTACTTAGTTAACCGTTCGGTAGAACATGAACATCCGAACTTCCCTCGTTTAATCACTTTTAGCCATATTGCCTTAAAATTACATAATTTGAGGACATTTTTATCAGTTGTGTATTAGTTGTTGCGCGCCTAGTAACAAATTGGTTCAAATATCACCAAAACAATAAAACAAGGATAGCAGGAACATAAATAACAATCTAGAGTATATTAGTTTAGTATTTACTCACGACTCATCAGTAGGAGCTGGTATTAAGCCCTTTACTCACTATGCATTTGGGTGACTAATATATACGCAATTGTGTATTAGGTGTTGCGCACCTATTAACAAATTAGTTCAAATATGACCAGAAGGATAAACCAAAGACAGCATGAACGGAAAGTATAATCTCGTGCACATTCGTTTCGTGCTTTCTAGAGACTCATCAGTAGGAGACCGTATTACGCCTTCTATCCACTATATATTTGGGTGACTAATATATACTCAATTTTGTATAAGATGTTGCGCACCTAGTAACAAATTAGTTCAAATATGACCAGAAGTAAGTCAATCGCTCTATGTTTATTGACGTAGGATGTCATCAATTTGAAACATTGACATTTATCAGGCTGCTGATGAATCGATTTAAAAACAAACACTATATCAGAGACTTTAAACTTTCATAAAATTTCTCATTTCAATTTGATAACAATTCTTAATTAATTTAGTGCACCAATCTTCAATTTATCCAAAAACCTGTTTACAATTACAAATTGATTTTAACTCATCTGATTTACTATAATCAAGTTTGCGAATTTGATATAAACACCTTACACATTAAGAACTTACATATGTCAGTATAAACTAAGAATTGTATAGTGTAGAAAAGGCAATTCATCCAGTAGACCGGTTTCGTCCTTATTGGGAACTCATCATGTACTGGCCAGAATTTGCCGCGGACAGGGCACAAATGCAGGCACGTCTGCTTCGGAATCTGGTGCTCTAACCACTGAGCCACCCTGCCAGTATAAGACGAGTTCCCATTAAGGACGAAAACTGTCTACTGGATGAATTGCCTTTTCTACACCATACAATTCTTAGTTTATACTGACATATGTACGTATTTAATGGGTCAGGTGTTTATATCAAGTTCGCACCCTTGATTATTGTAAATGTTATCGACGACCGTGCAACCAATGTTCGTTTAAATAAATAAATGTTCATTTCAATACCACTTCCACTTCTATTGTGGTGTCTGTTCAGTAATGACAGGTTGGCGATAGTTAGTTGGAACTTTGTCACTTAATGAATGCCATATTAGCTCCACCTACAAGAGAAGAGAACTAACCAAATTATATGAGTTTGAATATGACTGAAAATTGCGCGTAATGTGTGGCAGGGTGGCTCAGTGGTTAGAGCACCAGATTCCGAATCAGATGTGCTCAGGTGCGAGCCCTATCCGTGGCAAATTCTGGCCACTAGATGATGAGTTCCCAATTAGGACGAAACCGGTCTACAGGATTAATTGCCTTTTGTACACTATAAAATTCTTTGTTCATACTGGCGCATTTTAGTACTTAATGGGTGAGGTGTTGATAATAGTAAATATTATTACCGCCCGCGTAATCAATATTCGTTTAAATATATAAAC
Organism: Eudiplozoon nipponicum; assembly: GCA_029291075.1. Lineage (NCBI taxonomy): Eukaryota > Metazoa > Platyhelminthes > Monogenea > Mazocraeidea > Diplozoidae > Eudiplozoon > Eudiplozoon nipponicum. The sequence continues at coordinate 76,251 of JAQBSW010001111.1, forward strand.
TCATCTGACTAATATAATGCGTCTGTGTGTCTGACTGACTGTAGTTTCACAATTTTGTGAGACATTTTATATACAAAGGCATTGGAGTTTATCTCAGATTTGCAAACTTGTTTTTACAAATAGTTGTCATTAATCGCGCAGTCAATGACTTTTTAATTGTAGAGCATATCATCATGTTTGCACTGATCGAACTTTTCTTGCATTTACAATACTCCGAATATTAATATGCACAGGAGGAAAAATTGGCAAGCAAATTAACTTTTTACCTTTCTTACATTTGTCTTTTTTGTTCTAATGCATCTTTTGTTGTAAACATTTGCACTCATGTAAATTAGTCATTCTCTTGGTGTGGGAGTTTTAACTTTCTCACATATAAAATATAATTAATTTTTTTCAATTACGATAAATATTTCTCTCTTAATATTTCTTCAGATCCTATTTTCATCTTCGGGAAAAGCAAACCAAGTTTAATATGGAAATTAGAGAGTGTGAAATAATGCAATACCAAATAATTACCACACCCCACCGCCAGTACAAGCTTAATGCCAGCATACACATACGCATTCGCAAGTCAACATCAACTTAACGGAGAACCCCCGATACAATTGATGCAGCAAGTAGAACTCCAAAATATCGAACACGTCACACTAAGTCAATTAAACGGAAACCAGTGAACCAAAAGGTAGTTATTTCCTTTGTAAAGCCTTTTTGAATGACATAAGCTATTTCAATCACATAAAAACATATTTCGGGTGGATTAGTGGTGTTTTTCTTAAACAATTTATTTAAATATGTGTAAATAAACGTTTATAATAGGACCGCATTTATCTTGTGCGGGACAACAATGGAAAATCTTGATCCAACGTCATTTTCAGTCAATCAGCTGATAAAAGGCTCAAAAAAGAAGGGACAAGTGAGAACCCATCAATCGAAGCCAATAAGCAGAGCAACTGAAAACGATCAAAATTCAAGATTTTACCGACCTAAGAGTGCTATCTATAGTTCCACACAAGATAAATGCGGTCAAATCCACAACAAGAAGGACAGCACTGCGCATGAAAGTTTATCATTCAGTTTATAATAGGAGTATCTACCACTATGCCAGAGCCTATTTAACTCATCCAGCTCACAACTTAAGTAGACTAAGGGAAATTTCAGTTTCAGTTAATATTGCTCGCAGCATATTTATTTGCAATGTAAAAGCAGAAATTGTTTCTATCGATTTTATCATATCTACGGTAGAGCAAACAACGTCTAGCTACAGACCTGGAGCGTCTACGCTTTTCCTGATCATGAGCTGTGCGCGCCGGTAAACGCATTTGTGGGAATCAGATTCGCTTATTTATTAACCAACATGTAATAAAGCATTGCTTGCATTTGATTAATCTAATTATGCTCTATTTCATAATATTATGCTCAATTAATATATACATTGATTTGCTATAAACAGATTCTTTTTCTCAATTTTCAAAACGTTTATTAAAACCAAATTTTACCCATTATGTAAGTAGAGGGAACATTGCATTTCATGACACGTAGTCACACATGTACTTATATCAACTCGCGTCATATGATGTTTCCATGTGTAGCAAAGTTACAAAATAATTCATTTGCACTACAGAAATATAATTTGTGATTGGTATTTGCCTTTGAAATTGGTGCACGTGGGACAAACAGCAAGAAGAATTAAAATAACTAAGCCTACAATGCGGTGTACATCACGTTTGATGGTTTACCATTTGCTCTGACAACAGCCAGATAGAATAATAGCGCAACATCGAACGAAATTTTCGATATTTTGCTGCATTCCAGATCTAATAAGACTCAATGTAGAAAAAGAATTTATTTCACATTCTAAAATAAATAAGATTAATATTTTAGTTTCCTGGAATAGGAGATTCTTTGTATCATTCTACCAAAATTATTTTCTTCACCCTCGGAAAATTTCCTTATTTTTTGTCTTTTAGCGTTGAGTTAATGTAATTTACAGGAAGTATAAACTATAATAATTTCAATTATAGTACTTCTTTAATTCTTTAACTCTTTAAATAGCACTATTATTTTTCTTCTTATTGTTCTACTTCTTGCTCTTCTTTTCCTTGTTCTTGTTCTTATTATTCTTCTTCTTCTTCTTCTTCTTCTTCTTCTTCTTCTTCTTCTTCTTCTTCTTCTTCTTATTATACTTCTTCATTTTATTTTTTTATTATTATTTTCATTATTATTATTTTCATTAATATTATTTTTATTATTATTATTATTACTGTCATTATTATTATTTTTAACATTCTTTTTATATATTTGTCATTACTATTATTTTAGTTAATATTGTTATGAATAATATTGTTATTAATACTATAAGTATTTTTATTATTATTTTCATTACAATTATTTTTTTACCATTTGCATTGTTATAATTATTCATATTATTGTCACTTTTATTATTAACATTATTATTATTATTCTCATCATTATTATTTTCATTATTACAATTATTATTATTACCAATTTAAATATTTTTTATTTAAAATTCATAATATTAGTTTTATTATTATATATTTATTATTATTTTTACTAGAAATATTATTGTTATTTTTGTCGTTCTTATTATTATCGTTATTAATACTATTTTTATTATTATTATTATTATTAGTAGTAGTAGTATTATTCCTATTATGTTTATCTTTATTATTAAGATAATTGATATTATCATTATTGTTATTATATTTTTTTTAAATTTTTACTATTATTCTTTTATTTAGTATTATTTTTTAAATATTATTATTATTATTATTATTATTATTATCAACATTACTTTTAAATGTGATCTAAACACAACAAACAAACATTTATAAAGTAATGTTTATAGAAAAGTACAGTGGCATTCCTTTTATAAACAAAACGATAGTAGATAACAGATTAAAAGAAACGCGCCAGCGTATTTAACTTTTGTCCATTTGAACTCTAATAAAACATGCAGATCGTTTCTCGATTGGTCAGGTAAATGATTAAGTGAACTAACATTTTTTAAATGTCATCTAATTCATGGAAACACTGGCGGGTGATGTGACAGATTTCAAGCCGAGGAGGTAAGTGAAATGCCTTAGGCATATACGAAAATTAGATTTCTATGTAGATTTACAAAATGTAGGAAAGATCGATTTAAAGATAGTTACTTAGTAATGAAAAGCATAGTAATGCCCTTAAAGACAATGTGTTCTAATTAACTGGAACGATATAAACTTTGCATTTATTGGTAGTGAGCTAAATAGCAGGATCATATCATAAAGAGTTAGGATGACCGATACGTGGACACATATTCAATTAAAAAGCTTGATCGAAATAACGTAAAATAAATATATACTAATAAATAATAAGTACGGAAAATGGATAGATAGATGAATTGATTAGTGGACGCGTAAGTCGATTGAAAGTAAGAAATATAAATTTAAAGATAGATGGCAATAAACTTACACTGGTAAATTGATGGTCGAAGTTAAATATATGAAAAGCAGGAATGTCAAAATAGCGGGCCAATAGGTACATGAATAATTAGTTAAAACGTCAGACGGATATATACGGTTGAAGATATATATATATATATATATATATATATATATATATATATATATATATATACTTATAAACAAAGTTATGATAATTTAAAGGCATACAGTTTTACAGACACAGTGTTTCATTTCCCGGCTAACCGACTGGAAGTCATTATCATTTGCTGCTTCTGGATGCGCAATGAAGTAGTTCAGTTCATATATGCACGATGTGATCATGATTTTTCACGATTTGGTATGCCCAATGAATGAGCTAGTCTGATGGTTTATCTACTTCGGGCATGCATAACTCCTCTGTTATTGTCTTCTACCTCAATTCCGTGGCAACTTTCCTCGCCTTGCTTGGCTTCTAACCAACAGAAAGAGGCAACCGTGCCGGTTTAACATTTACTTGATTGGAATTTCTTTAGCGCAAATACTTGATGTTATATTTAATGCATTTTTGGACGACTTTATTGGTAGAGGCTTGGCATTTGCTTCAAATAATCGATTCCAGATTAAACTGGACACTGACTATATGTCATATTATACCATGTCCGTTTGATATTTTAGTTTATTTGCCGGAAGTTGCTTTAGCTTTGCCAGCGCTTGGATATCTTTGTCGTTTTCACCATTGACCGATTTCTGACCATCCTTGAGCCAATAAGGTATCGTGGTGACTTGAAACTAAAAGTGACATGGTTAAGTGTGCTTACCATTTATTTAATGGCATTTTCTCTTTTCTCTCCGCAGTTTGTGTTTCGCGACATTGCGTCACGCGAAAATGAGTGTGAACTGCTCCTCTAAAGCATCCCGAATCATCACGGCGTCAAACATTTGGATATTTTGAAGGCACAACAGGCACCCATGTACAAGTTGGGCTCTGGCATTTTTCATTCTCACGCTCAATATTGCTATAGTTGTTAATCTATCGCGCATAAAAAGGAGACAGACAAAAATGACTTCACGAAGCGAAAAGTCATCTCTTGAGTTGACACGTATTATTGGTCATTTAGGTCTGACAACTCTCTTCCTTTTCATCAACTTCCCATTGGTGGTGGTTATTATACTTAGACACAACTCTGATATTATGCACTTTGGTGTCGCTAGTCCTGACTATCATCAGTCGATTGTAAATTTTACACGATTTTTCAGTTCACTGAAGGCGCTTCGCTATGTTTTCGACTTTTGGATTTACTTCACATTTATGCCAAACTTCCGACAATCTATGATGGCATGCCTGAGCCCGAACAATTGTCAAGTGTTCAGCATGCATAATTCAGCTTGTTGCTCTCCACCTCTGACTATTTCGGAGGAGTATGACATGTTTGTGCTCCCGCCTGACGGCAACGACGCTGTTGAGCAAATGCACTACACACCTGCCAATTGCCATCCGAGCTCAACTACTAAACTTGACGTAATTAACTTGCCAGATCAACTGACGCCCATCTGAAAAGTGACTACATCGACATTGACTTGAATGTAATATGATAAATCAGATGATATATATATTATACTAAACACCGTTGAATCTTTACACTATACACCCTTCTTTATGCTCTAGGGCCGTATTTTGACAAGATCAGGTGTTTATATCAAGATCGCAAACATGATTATAAGTATTTGTTATCACCGACCGCGCAAAAAAATGAGCGTTTAATTATATAAAATTTTATTTGTCCGCCAATGGACGTCACTGTTTCATTGTTTACATTCACTAGCTTTAAAAGTATATAATTAAGGAACGCGGTTGGTGATACACGATTTTTAGTGCTGGCGTTAGTTACCGTGCAATGGAATACAAGCTGCTTTAATTATTTATCTTTCAGTAAAATTGAAAAAAAATAATAGTTCGTTAATTGTGCGTGAGTATCAGATCTCCTTGTAGATATTTACCGAGAAAACACATTTTAACTATGTGTTTCTACAATGTGTCTGATTTGTAAGCTTACAATTTAGGAGTAAAACATTTATATAATTAAACTAACATTAGTTGCGCGGGTGGTGATAACAATTATTATAATCAAGGTTGCAGTCTTGATATAAACACCTGACCCATTAATTACTTACATATGTCAGTATAAATAAGAATTGTATAGTGTAGAAAAGGCAATTCATCCAGTAGACCGGTTTCGTCGTTATTGGGAACTCATCATGTACTGGCCAGAATTTGATGCGGACAGGACTCGAACCTGGGCATATCTGCTTCTGAATCTGGTGCTCTAACCACTGAGCCATCCTGCCGCACACTACACTGCACACAATTTTCAGTTATATACTAATTATTGTTTATTGGTTAGCCTTTCCTTTAGGTAGAGCTTATATAGTATCCATTTACCCCAAAATTTTCAACTAACAATCCCCAATCTGTCCTCATCGAACAGATATCACTTTACATGGGAAAGTGGTATTGAAATGAACATTTATATAATAAAACGAATATTGGTTGCGCGGGCGGTGATTGCAATTCCTTTTTAATCATGGTTGCACACTTGACATAAACACCTGACCTAATATGTACACACATTTTTCAATATAAACTAGGTATTTTATAGTTTTTAAAGTTCAATTCATCGAGTACACCAATTAGAGTAGCACTACAGTTATGGCAATCAAGAACTAATGAACAAATGCAATTAGGATTCAATCATAGAACCAGGATAAGTAATTCAAGTTTCTTCATTTGAAATAAGCACCAATTCCAAGTTCATAACGAGAAGCACAACGTAATGAAACTACTGCCAGTTATGCAAGTATTTATTAGGTGTTGCGAATCTAGTAACAAATTAGTTCAGTTGTGACCAGAAGGATAAACCAAAGGCAGCATGAACGGAAAGTATAATCTCATGCACATTCGTTTCGTGCTTACTGGCATCTCATCAGTAGGAGCCGGTATTACGCCCGTTAACCACTATATATTTGGTGAGGAATGTGGGTTTATAGGACGGTACAATCTCCGCAACAAATAGTATTTTACTGCCAGTTACACGTATTGATGTGTTTCGTCCTTTTATGGTTTATTAACTTATTTGTTTAGATACTGAAAGTTAGTCGTTATATTTTTTGCTGAAACAAATAAGAAATCACGGAATAGGTATTTTTTTTAAAAAATATTACCTAATAATTTGTTTATGAATGATATTGTACTTGAGTTGGAACATTAACTATTAGTTCGAAATGTTCTCTTATCGTACATACTATTTAGCACTTTGAATTTGCCAGATAAGTTTTTATTATCAAGCATTTTTAAATGTTTTCATTCCATAAATTATTCACAGAGACAAAGTCATAACATATAACAATTATGTATGACGCAGGTGATGATAAAAATTATTTCAATCAAGCCTTTAAACTTGTGATAAATCCCATGTTACTTAACCAATAGCACAACATAGTCACTATTGGTAGATTTGGTAATCGCAGTGTCATGTTAATTTAAATACACTTGGATTTTGTCTCAAATTCAGAAACATGATTTGAAGAAAAGTAATCGCTTAAACTAATTTTTCCTGAACTTGGGAATACTGTTCGTGGCCATCACCTATTTTACTTTTAACTGGATTCTACCATTTAATGACCAACCAAGTGAAATTGTAGTTTATATCCTTTCAAATTTTTACTAACCAGTTCGTTAACCCTAATAAAGCTGCAAACCGTACCTTAGCGTATTTATAAATGGCATAAAACTTCCTTGTTAGAATTACTGCACTGATCAGGTTGGTTTATAGCGAATTTGTTTTCGTAAATTACGAGAAGCATATTGATTTTTGCAGTACGTCCATGTTCTCGTTTTATTTCTTATGTCGTAACAAAATGATGGTTTGGAGAAATTTTTGAACCCTTTTAGCAGGCTTTCTCACCGAGTCCTGAGTTCAAGAACAAGGTAAATGGTATTAGCTTAATGTACATATTGGAAACACATACGTATGTCTCATCAGGGATGTGCTTACAAGAGTATGCATGGAAATTCCTGCTAAAACTACCAATTTAGATGTATCTCATTGCCTCAAAACTCACCATCTTATGAATGTTTCTATTCAAACGATAGTGATCATCAAACGAACATTGGTTGCGCAGGTGGTGATAACAATTATTATAATCAAGGTTGCGGTCTTGATATGAACACCTGACCCATTAATTACTTATATATGTCAGTGTAAATTAAGAATTGTACAGTGTAGAAAAGGCAATTTATCCCGTAGACCGGTTTCGTCCTTATTGGGAACTCATCAAGTACTGGCCAGAATTTGCCGCGGACAGGATACGAACCCGGGCACGTCTGCTTCGGAATCTGGTGCTCTAACCACTGAGCTATCCTGCCGCACACTACACTACACACAATTTTCAGTTATATACTAACTAATGTAACTTGGTTAGTCAATTTTTCCTTTAGGTGGAGCTCATATGGCATCCATTTAGACCCAAAGTTCCAACTAACCATGCCCAATCTGTCATTACTGAACAGACACCACATTACATGGGGAAGTGGTATTGAAATGAACATTTATATAATTAAACGAACATTGGTTGCGCGGGTGGTGATAACAATTATTATAATCAAGGTTGCGGTCTTGATATAAACACCTGACCCATTAATTACTTACATATGTCAGTATAAACTAAGTGTAAGTTGAAAGGGTAATTCATTTGTATTTGAACGTTGAACTTCACTGGTTGACGCCAGATAGGATATAATCTGGTTACGCCTGTGTTGAATCTGGTGTGTTTCAACCACCGAGCCATCCTGCCGGCTGGAAGCCCAGTGGTTAGAGCACCAGATTCCGAAGCAGACGTGCCCAGGTTCGTATCCTGTCCGCGGCAAATTATGGCCAGTACTTGATGAGTTCCCAATAAGGACGAAACCGGTCTACTGGATGAATTGCCTTTTCTACACTATACAATTCTTAGTTTATACTGACATGTGTAAGTAATTAATGGGTCAGGTGTTTATATCAAGACCGCAACCTTGATTATAATGATAGTGATCATCCTTTGTGCGAAAATCTCACATTTGTGTAGAGTATGATTTGGAAACGGAGAGGAAAATATTTATTGGTCTACTGCTCGAACAAAAAATGTAAAATGTTTCCTCCTTTAAAATAGTTTTAAACAAAGGGAGTATATCATTAGTCACCATTATCTTAGTTTTAATATTTATACGTTGAATTCAGGTTAAAAATATGAATTATTTAGCAGTCAAATAACTTCCCATTATAGTACCCTTTCTATGTTAAAAATAAAAATGAATTTTATCAGATACAAAAAAACAGACCAATAAAGAAAGCAATTTGCCTGAACATCCGATTTAACGGGGAAGCAGTTTCCTGTTTAACACAGGAGAAAGTTGAAGCGGCATTAACAAACAATAAATGCTGCCAAAATACGAGTGTTATTTAAGGTAAAACATTTGTTAAAAATGATCTCAATATTTTCTACCGTCTAACTAACCGAAATTGCTTGACTAAACAAATGGTGATTTTAAGGCCTAAATCCTGCTTCTATCGATGAGTCGCCACTAAACACAAAACGCATGTTTACATGAGATTGTACCTTTCATTTACGTTGAATTTGGTATAAAATTCTCGTACTATTTCAATTTATTTGTTACTAGGTAGGCAAAACATAATACTCAATTGAATATTGTGTACAATGTATGCAAGACTACTAGTAGTGAGAGCCGCATATCTAATATTGCTTCCATATGTATATGCAAGTTGGTTTAATCCTCGCTAGTTAGTTTTCCGTCGTACTTTGATGATCATCATGGAGTTTATAAACGCGTCAGTACATTGCGACCGGCGGAAGTTTTGTTATGTTGTTCACCGACTGGTTAAGTACAACCGAATTAGTGTTTAATTCAAGATCGCAAACTTGATTTATAGAATTGCTACCACCACCTGCAATAAATTGTTTATTTGTATCGTCTATAAAATATATATATATATATATATATATATATATATATATATATATATATATATATATATATATGTGTGTGGCGGAAGCTACAAACAGCTAATTTTCGTGACTGCATAGAAATTGTGCAGCCGACATTTCCAGTCAAGTTCAATGTATGCGAGACTACTAGAGGTGAGAGCCGCATATCTAATTTTGCTTTCCATATGATATGCAATGCGGTTTGATCCTCGCTAGTCAGTTTGCCGTCGTACTCTGATGATGATCATGGAAGGTCGAAACGCGTCAGTGTGTTGCGACTGGCGGTAGTTTTGTTATGTTGTTCGACGACTGGTTACATACAATGGGATTGGTGTTTACTTCGAGCTCGCAAACCTGATTAAAAGTATTGCCTATAATGTTTTATTTGGGCAAAACTTTTGCCTTTATTGAAAAAGAATTTTTAGATAATGGCCTTTCCACTTATTCCTTTAAACGCACTAAAGATTCGTTTCTTTTAAACTTTCTGTTCTCTGTATTTAATGGCCTTTTCGAAATTAGTGACTTTCAATAAGTTTTTATACCAAATTTTGGTTGGTTCTAAATCAACCGTTTGTACTAATAAATATACCAATGCTGCTTAAAATCATTTATGGATTGGTAAATTTAACATTTTGATATACGAGAACCCATGTATTATTTATGTAATCGAAAAATTTGATAAACATTTAGCGTATGCATATGCATACAATGTGACTAGGTCCAATACAAACTCACCCTTTTTGTAATCGGAATTAAATTTGATATTTTAATGTTCTTTGTCAAAATTTCATTTTATGAAGGCTGCATTTTTGTAAATGCCGTATTGATTTCACGATAACGCAATACTAATTGATTTTCAGTAAGGTTGAGTTACACGGAGTTAAAAAACCATTTGAATACGTCTACCGAAAGTCTGTTATTGTTTAAATGTTCAATAGCAAGAAAAGTGTATTAATATAACTGAATGTATACACATCTTATACTTATTTTGTAAAAGCATTAACGTATTATAAGTCTTTCCTTTTATCGTACTAACTAATTTTAGCACTGAATTAAAATTTTTTGATAAAAAAATGTGCACGATACTGGAATAATGGAGTTTTATTTTTTAATTTCAACATTTATTAAGATATATGCTAGTAATCGCATTTATAAATTAAATTAAATAACTTACAAATATAGATTTATTTTTATAATACTGTTTGATGTTTATAATTAAAATCGATCAATGAGTATTTGACTTAAATTAGCCAATCAGGATCTAATTGTAAATAAATGTATGGATCATTTAAATATGGACAGAATTAAGATTTTTTATTCAAATAAATTTTATGGTCTTTTATCTGAAGTTGTAATTATATTGAATATTATGAAAGAATTATGGGCAGAGATAATTTGAAAAAAAACTATCCTCGCAAGCAGGCGAAATACGGGAAAAACCAGTATAACTTACGAAACGGAAGGGTGATTTAGCTAACCCTATAACGCGATAACATTGACTACAGAACACAGGAGATCCAATATTTTATTTTGGCAAATAAAATTTGGCCCATGCCTTTTGGTTCTTCTCATGTAACTTTATCATATATTATTTTATTGCTGTCAATTTGTAAATGGTTTCGAAGTTAACCGTTTTTGTCGCTTTATAATTTATTTTTATTTAATACGAATGCATAGGTAGGCTTGTCTTTAAAATACGCGCATTTATTTAACGAATTTTAAATTTCCCGGTCACATTACTCTTCATATCGATGTTTATGCTTCAAAAAAACAAATTCCAATGTGCAAAACCTAGATTGCAGTTCTTGAAAAACAAATTTGGTGACTTGAAAACAGCATCTGAAGTTAATTTTAATATCAACAAATTCTGTGAAACTAAGACGTAAAACTTATAACCAGTCTAGTCTTCATATTAAACCTATATACAGAATACAGGAAGGAGGAAGATGAATATTCTAAAACTTTAAATGAATTTATTACAGTTAAATACTGTTTGTTGCGAAGAGCTAATATATATGCAAGTATGTATTAGGTTTTGCGAACCTAGTAACAAATTAGTTCAGTTGTGACCAGAAGGATAAAACAAAGGCAGCATGAACGGAAAGTATAATCTCATGCACATTCGTTTCGTGCTTACTGGCGACTCACCAGTAGGAGCCGGTATTATGCCCTTTAACCACTATATATTTGGTAGAAGAATGTGGAATAATAGGACGGTACAATCTCCTTGACGAATGTGAAAACCTGTAATAGTGAAGCTAACATAATCTAAAGTCAACGACAATGCGACTTCAATGCTAACTCACACTATATAATATATATACCGAGTCTGCAAAGGATACTAACACTATGGCTATTGTGTTAGTAACCGATACCAACATTATTGTACCGAAAATGTACATGGTACTAACACTATGGTTTCCGAGTCGGTACATGATACCAACCTGATGGATATCAATTTATGCTAAAGTTCACCCAAATTGAGAATTACAACAATTTCCGAACACCTGTTACTCCAGTTAAACCATACACTCTGGCCTTCATCGATATCAGTTATCACATTTCGCGGTAAGCATGACATCATTCAATTCAATATATTACAGTTAAATACTGTTTGTTGCGAAGATCTAATATATATGCAAGTATGTATTAGGTGTTGCGAACCTAGTAACAAATTAGTTCCACCACCCGCGCAATCAGTTATTGTTAAATTGTATTGTCTATATATGTGTATGTGGCGAAAGCTGCAAACAGTTAATGTTCGTGACTGCATAGAAATTGTGCAGCCGACATTTCCAGTCAAGTTCAATGTATGCAAGACTGCTAGAGGTGAGAGCCGCATATCTACATTTGATTTCCATGTTTATTCAATGCGGTTTGATCCTTGATAGTCAGTTTGCCGTCGTACTATGATGATGATCATGGAAGGTCGAAACGCGTCAGTGCGTTGCGGCTGGCGGTAGTTTTGTTATGTTGTTCGATGACTGGTTAAATACAATGGGGTCGGTGTTTACTTCAAGCTCGCAAACTTGATTTAAAGCATTGTTACCACCACCCGCGCAATCAATTATTGTAAAATTGTATTGTCTATATATGTATATGTGGCGAAAGCTGCAAACAGTTAATGTTCGTGACCGCATAGAAATTGTGCAGCCGACATTTCCAGTCAAGTTCAATGTATGCAAGACCGCTAGAGGTGAGAGCCGCATATCTAAATTTGAATTCCATATATATTCAATGCGGTTTGATCCTCGATAGTCAGTTTGCCGTCGTACTCTGATGATGATCATGGAAGGTCGAAACGCGTCAGTGCGTTGCGGCTGGCGTTAGTTTTGTTATGTTGTTCGAAGACTGGTTAAATACAATGAAGTCGGTGTTTACTTCAAGCTCGCAAACTTGATTTAAAGCAAATTAGTTCAGTTTAATTGTATTTGTTTCTTTCATTGATATGTGCTTATATTAGCTGTACTCGAGTCAGTACATGTGGTCACCGACGATATTTTTAAGTCACTGGAATATTAAGTCGCACATATCAAATCTACTCTTTTCTGATTACGGGCGTAGTTTTTGCTTTGATATGAAAGCAGCGTTACTCAAATGAATATTTTAACGGTACAGGTTGCCGTAGAATTCAAACTGCATGTGAATCATTTCGAGAGGTCACCTCAATTTACATGGAAACTTGATAAATTATACATTTGGTTCCAAATTAACTCACCAATGATTTACTTTCGTTGTTTGTCGATTAGCACTTATAATTCCGCATTTCAAACTACATGCTCAGTTGGACTTTGTGAAGACCGAGTGCTGATTCATTCCATCACCCCCGAAGGCTTCCATACCATTCGTATTAACCTTTGAAAAAAAAGTTCTAGTATTGATTGTATCACGTTTTGATGCCTCATTCCCATTGCCTTCCTCCGAAATCTACTAATAATCAGTCTACTAATCACAAGACCATATTTACTGAGTGTTATTAGATATCTGGGAAAAGTCCTGGAAATGAGGTACCGAAGCGTAATTCAACCACGATTAGATCTAACTTCATTTCCAGTGGGTAGTACGAATGGTGTGGAAACCTTCGGGGTGATTAGACAAATCAGCAACTAGACACCAAGAAGCCGAACTCAGCGCGTACTTGAAAATGAGGATCATTCAGGTCATAGGCGGACCTACGGATGCCAATCGACAACCAACTGAAGAAAATCGTGCATATGTTAAATATGATGATCACACTGTGTTACCAGGAGCAACAATTTGAAAGAGATGTGTTGTTCTAATGTCAACTACGTCGACTGATCTTCGATTTCAATAGAATTGCCGTCCTCTTGTTCAAGGCTACATCATCAAGGGAATTTAATGAATAACAGTTAAGATTGATGTTGTGTTAAGCACAACAGAACTATAAATCAGTTTTAGTACTATCTCATATGAATGCTTATTACGAATGTCACTTCTTACAATCTGTCAAATTTATTTTTTTAATTCTTTTTGTGGTAGACTAAAATATATATGTAATATTGCATAAAGCGTTGCAAAACTGGTAGCAAATTAGTTAAAGTAGGACTGAACGAATGTGCCGAATTTAATATAGAAAAGGTATAATCTCATGCACTCATTTGGTTCGTGCTTAGTGGCGACTCATCGGAAGGAGCCAGTACTACGCCGGAAATTCACAATATATTTGATCAAGTAATGGGGCTCTAGCTTTATAAGTATCAAGTCATTTTCAGCGAACGCTTCAAAATACAACTAATAGGATCAACCGTAACAATTATTCATTTGGCGTAGTCTGCTTACGATAGTGCAATAAATGTAATGTTAACCCTTTCATAAATTTCTAAAATTGTAAAAATTGGGCGTAACAATTTAATATAAATGCTTTATACGTAGATAAATTAAATTTTCAACGGTCAGTCCTGGTTAGATTTCAGATTGGAACCACGGTTTTTAATAAGCAGCTGTTAAATATACACAAATACAAGCTAAATTCGTTGAATTATCTTTTAAACTAAGGTGTATTGGAGCAAAAACATATATAATTAGTAGCAAGAAGCGCTAACTTGGCTTGATATCCCCCTAATCTAAAGATTACTATTAATAGATGTCAAAGATTTCATTTGCAGACCTTTCAATGCTCAATTGAAATGTAGCTGTATCTTCAAAAATCGTTTTTAAATGTTAGTTTTATTAAAGCGTGTTGCTTAAACATTAGATTCCTTATTAACAGATCGAAAGAAACCAAAATTACGTGTGATAAAACTATACTTATTTCCTTGTAAACTTATTGTTCGTTTCATAGCAGAGTCAAATTCTAACGTCGTGAACTCTCTTCCGTCTGTTACGCAGCAAAATCAAAGACGCTTTGTTAAGTAAATCGCAAGACTAAAATTAAAAAGCAGCCTAAACTTGATGCATTAATTCATGTTTTGAAAGCTTGGTATTGTGGCCTACATCAGTTAATAATTAATGTTTCTGTTTAAAATTTGGTGGATATGTTTGATCTCAACAGCTTAGCACATAAATCCTATAGAGCGGAAATATCGTACCAGTAATACAATTTGTGACGAGCAAAGTTGCGGTTTTATCGTTAAATTTGTTTTACTGCAGAGAAACCCTTAGTCAAGTTGCAAACTCGGCTTTACATATAATAACATAATAATAATAATAATAATAATAATAATAATATAATAATAATAATAATAATAATAATAATAATAAAATAATAATAATAATAATAATAATAATAATAATAATAGTATAATAATAATAATAAAAGTAATAATAATAATAATATAAAAAAATAATAACAATATAAATTATTATTTTATTATATTAATAATATTAACGGTAATTTGTATTATATTATTATTGTTATAATTAATAATAATAATAATAATAGTAGTAATAATAATAATAATAATAATAATAATAATACTACTACTACTACTACTATTACTACTACTACTACTACTACTACTAATAATAATAATAATAATAATAATAATAATAATAATAATAATAATAACAATATAAATAATAATAATAATAATAATAATAATAATAATAATAATAATAATAATAATAATATTATTATTATTATAATTATAATTATAATAATAAGCGATTATGAGTTCATTCGAAAACTTCGAAAAATATGTAAACAATTTTTTTATAAGCAGCTTATTTATTGGTAGTATCTATGTTTCTAATACATTTAAGTAAATTTATTTCACGAATTTGCTGATGTTGCTTATTTAAATATTTCCTCTTTTATTTATAAAATATAAATTATTAGTAAATTATAATTTATTCTTTTACGATAAATGAGTTTTTCACCTTACTATCTGAGAACCAGGCTTGTGGCGATCTTAATCACTGTTGCGTAGCTATGAAGAAAAATAATCACTTCAATTTTTATGGTTTTCTGGAATATACCTTGAATTAGTCACATTTTAAGTGTTTAACATCAAATCTAGATAGCTATTTGTCAAACGCAATATCAATATAAATAAAGGCACTTCTATGAAGAATTATATATATTTATTATCACAAAACGTCGATTCACAACAATAAAAGTATTAATTAACATTAACACAGGACTAACCTCTTAGCAAAATGACAGGAATTTCGGCTCGGGCATGACTTCAAATGAACGTCTAACATACATGGAGCATGCCACAAAAAGCAGCGTGATCACGAACCTACGTTATGTAGGTGATGTCGAACAAAGAGCTATTATCGATCAAATTGAAATTATTTAAATAAAGCTTATGACGTAGAGATAAGCATCAAAAGCATTCGCTTTAACCAGTATCACAACATAACAAACTCGGCATCAGTCGGTCATACTGATGGGTTACAACTATTCATGGACATTATTAACCTACTTGGTAAGAGCGGAGGTGCGGATTACAGTGTTGAATGCTCATATTGTTTCGAAATTTCTGTCTCCGTATGTGCAGCTGTTTTTTCGCCTTCAGTTTGTTGCCAATCTGATCAAATGTTTGTTGAGTCTGGTCGAGGGGGTGTTTGGTCTTGCCTGGATGCTAGTAAATTGCTGTTGGATTGTGTGATTTGTGGCCAGTTGATTAGAACATCATGTTGATGAAACTTTTGAATATTTAGGCCAGGTGTTTGTTGTTTTATATAAAGGGCTTCATAAAAAGATTCAAAAATTTATGATTTTGCTTTATATAGAATTGAAAAATTGGTCGAATTGCCAGGGTGCCCCGTTTCCAATATATGATCGGAAATAGCTGATTTTCCTGACGATGCCAAGCCTTTGTTAATCAATTTCTGCGGCAAATTAAGATGGATTCTATTAATCAATTGCTTCTTCTTACGTGCAATATATGTTCACCGCAGATACATGAGGCGTACCGATGTACCGACATTAATAATTGCACGGCGGACAAATAGAATGACAAAGGAGAAGTTTCCTAGTGTTAAAGTTAATATCACATCTAGCACCCAGAGTATCATGAGGTTGGATGCCAAATATCAATTGCCAATTCTCTCCAAATCATTCATAATCTACAAGTTCTCGTGTTTGTGCGGTAGCACATATATCGGACGCACGAAGGAGCAATTAATTAACGGAATCTAGCAACATTTACCACACAAATTGATTAGAAAATGCTTCGCACCGTCAGGAAAATCAGCTTTTTCCGATCATGTACCGGAAACGCGGCACCCAGTCAATTTGACCAATTTCTCAATTCTACATAAAGCAAAATCAGAAAAATTATTATTTATTTATGAAGCCTTTTATATAACACAACAAGCACCTGATCTAAATATTCCAATGTATCATCAACATGATATTCTTATCGACTGGCCACAAATCACACAATCCAACAACATTTTACTAGCCTCCAGGGTAGACCAAACACCCCCTCGACCAGAACCAACAAAAATTCGATCGGATTGGCAACAAACTGAAGGCGAAAAATCAGCTGCACATACGGAGACAGAAATTTCGAAACAATATGAGCATTCAGCACTGTAATCCGCACCTGAGAAGTTACCAAGTGAAGAAAAAAATACGGAACAAGTGGAAAAGAAAGACTACTCTCGGAAAAATAGCATTCATACACGTAAAAGCCAACAATGCCATCAATACAAGAATGACCAGATCTCAGACGTCAGTTTACAATACAGCGAGAAAGACCTTTACATGAAAACAGGCACACACAGAGACATATACGCAGACGCACTAACTATTCAGCCCAAACAAGAAATAGAGGTAAAACTGAGTCAGATTTGTTACCACCCCCATAATCAAAGGAAAACCCAGAATTTATATAAATGAAAGATTGTAAAGTGTCCTTTAGTATTCTCGAGATAAATGGCCATTAACCACTTTGTATTAATGTTTTTTCTTACTAATAATAATATATGTATATATATATATATATATATTTATTTATTTATTTATTTATTTATAATGTCCATGCCTTTTAATTTAACACAGTATAATTATAATTAGGAAAACAGAACACATAAATAACAAAGTGGATAAAGGCCATTTATTTCGTGAATACTAATCATCTCTTATACAATTATACATATTTATACATTTTGGGTTTTCAATTGATTATGCTAGTGGTAACAAATCTGACACGTTTTTACTTCTGTTTCTTGTTTTGGCTGGTTGGTAAGTGTGTATGCGTTTGTGTTTGTGTGTATGCGTGTTTGCATGTAAAGGCCATTCTCGCAGTATTGCAAAGTGATGTCTGAGATCTGGTCATTATTGTTTTGACAGCTTGAGAATTAACCATTTGTGCGCTTTGTTCACTGTTACATATACAAGTGCTATTTTTCCCAGTGTAGTTGATCGTTTCACCTTATTGCGCAAATTTATAATTTCCACATGGTAATAGCGCCAGTGTGGATTGCAGTGTTAAACGCTCAAATTGTTTGGAGACTTCTGTCACCGTATGCGCCTCTGTTATTTCCACTTCAGTTTGTTGCCAATCCGATTGTATGTTTGTTGATTCTAGTCGAGGGCCTGTTTGTTCTTGACTGGATACTAGTAGATTGTTGTTGAATTTTGTTATTCTTGGCCAGTCGATAAGAATATCATATATATATATATATATATATATATATATATATATATATATATATATATATATATATATATATAAACAGATGCTTATTTATGAATACTTGAAAAGAATAAAAGAAAGAAAGGAATCTTGTATCTAATAAAATTACTTTTCCTTTTTGCACATGGAAAGCGTGCTATTAATTTTATTACTGTTATAGTAGATTAATTTAAAAATGATAGACTCAACAGATTTCTCGGTCAGGTCAGTCATGAAAGCATAGAAATTTTATTTAAATACTATGTATTACATTTTCAAAAAATTTTTTTGATAGAAAGATACTTGAAGTGGCCTTTAATGGAAATCTTATCCTATATTTTACTTAAACCGCCATCCATTGGCCCGTTCTGAACCTTTTCAACATACATTGTTTATTATTTACGCTTCATTTAAAACAGGTTGATTATAAAAAAGCAAAAGTAAATATTTATAACCTAATTTATTTTTAGCTGTTGTCCGTTAACGTTAGTACGATTCCTACGCATTTCCGCAAACAATTTATCCGCAGCGTTTGCTAGACCATGTATTTCTAAAGAACGGAAGCTTGATTTAATTAGAACTGATCAAACGTCGCGCAGTCTAATATTTTATGCTCAACTAATTTCTTTCGGTTCTTACTCAAAATTTTATTATGCAATTAGTGGCATAATAAGATGGCACACGACCGAGTTCTATGAGAATAATTTTATCGATAATTAGTTAGTTAAGCAATCATTGATTACGCGTGTATTGGCCAAATTTCTATAAATCAAGTTTGTGAACTAAAGATAAACACCAATCCAATTTCGTCTAACCAGTTGCACAAAAGTAAATCTATCAGCCGTTGCACGCACTGACACGTTTTGTACTTTCACGACCATCATCAGAGCACGACAGCAAACTGACTTACGAGGATCGCACCGCAATGATTACGCAATGTATGGAGAATCGATATTGCAGCTCTCACCCCCAGTTTAATCTAAATATTGCAATTGCCCAAAAATTTCAGCTGCCCAATTTTTATGCAGTTTTCGTAAATACGATTTTTGTACCATACGCTACATTTATGTTTTCAACAATAAAACAATACTTTATTGTGTAGAAAGTGGTAACAATGTCACAAATCGGATTTTAAATTTTAATTAAACACACATTAAATTTAGAATAACCAGTCGCATAACACAAAAAACTATCATCAGACGTTTATAAATCTAACGCCATTTGAGAGAGCATGCATTGAATTATTTTATATATATTACACACTCGGGTTTTGTAAAACTTTAATATATATGTCTGTCTTTGGGCTTCAC
Source organism: Eudiplozoon nipponicum (assembly GCA_029291075.1). NCBI lineage: Eukaryota > Metazoa > Platyhelminthes > Monogenea > Mazocraeidea > Diplozoidae > Eudiplozoon > Eudiplozoon nipponicum. The sequence goes on from JAQBSW010001111.1 coordinate 96,135, forward strand.
TTTTGACAAAATATTCCATTCTTCACTCATTCTAGTTTAATTAATTTTATTTTAATCTTATCTTTCCAAGCTTTTACAAAATGAGGGTTCCTATTATGATAGATTCTGAAAAGCTTTTCCTATCAAGTCAACTTTTATATCTGATCGCCGCTTAAATCTCTTTATTTTTTTCCCTCTATGTGACCTTCAATCTTACTCTTTGGACGTCATATTTTTCACACGATTTAGGAATAAATACCGTAATTTTATCGATGTAACCTAAAATTTAATTCTACCGACTGCTTTTGTCCTCGCCACATAATATATCGTATTAATTATTTGAATATCATAATGGAAATTTGGTATTTGACGCAGTAAGCATTTGAATTTAATTGAATTAGAATGATAAAAATTATCTTAATTAAATTCTCTACTGGCACAGCACTCGAAAAGTAATTATTAAATTATTGCAGCATTGGTATGCATAAAGACTACCGCACATTTCGTATATATATATATATATATATATATATATATATATATATATATATATATATATATATATATATATTGGGTTGTGGGAACGATAGAAAATAATATTGATGAGCTGAAAATCATGCGTTTGATGGGTTATATGGCAAAATATTTAAATATAAAATATCTTAACATTATCATGTATCTATGTGATCATATACGGTTGCGTATATATATATATATATATATATATATATATTTATATATATATATGCTTATACAAGTATGAGTTAAAAGTTATTGAATAACTTCTATTTTATCTTAGACAAAACGTACGGGAGTATCCTTAACAAGCGCTGACTCAGAATGTTTAAAACTAAAAAATTTGTATCAGAATAAACACCACTTTATCAAGTGCTCTAGAACTGTATTGAATGTACACTGTCTGTAATCGTGAGCCTGAACTTCGAGCTCGATTCGTTGCATCTAGATCAAATTTCTTATGTGTCAAACTACTATCAATGACGTAAAGATATTTTTATTTAGGATGTGTTGAAGATGAGAAGAAATTTGCATTTATAGAGTACCTGCGTTAAATGTACTTTACTCCGCTGTAATGCCGACAGAACAAATATTGTGCAGTAAAGATTATTCATTTTCTTACAGCTTTCGTTACGTTCAGATAAGATATTTAATTTATCAATCATTGATTGCCTGGGCATTTCCAGTCAAGTTCAATGTATGCGAGACTGGAAGATGTGAGTGCCGCATATCTAAATTTGATTTCTATTTATATTCAATGCGGTTTGGTCCTCGATAGTCAGTTTGCCGTCGTACTCTGATGATGATCATGGAAGGTGGAAACGCGTCAGTGCGTTGCGGCTGGCGGTAGTTTTGTTATGTTGTTCGACGACTGGTTAAATACAATGTGATTGGTGTTTACTTCAAGCTCGCAAATTTGATTTAAAAAAGTGTTTATTCATGTCAGACATTTCGAATGATATATTCATTGCCGTTTAATTCTGGGTGGTCAGTAATCTGTTATATTTTGAGAACGTGTTACTGGTGCAAGTTTTTTCTTCTTGACTATTTAAGCAGTGGAATTGGTGTCATTTCTAATTCTATAGTTTGATGTGAATAAATGCTATTTGAAATTCAGCTACTTCATTAACAAAGAATAAATATTTTAAAAATATTACTCTAAGTACAACATACATAGTCGTAGTTTTAAGGCAAAATTTTTTTACTATTAATAATCTAACCTGAATTATAAAGGTATTTGTATTATTGAATAACAGAAATTACTGAAATATTAATTTAGATCTTAAATTTTAATATAAACGAAATCTAGATAAAACATCTTCTTAAAAAATGTAATATTAATTTTCAGAAACCTACCTACATAAGACCAAGAAGAATACATTTAATTTTATATGCCAGGGCCAGAGATTAAATAAACAGAAGATACCATAAACTAAACAGAAAATCTACTTGTTTGTAATAAATATAACAACATAATATTTTGAGAATTTGAGATTTAAAAAAATACATAATACTCTTATTACGTGCAAAGAGTTATGTCTCCTATAGCACAAATTTTAATTTCGCGGTGTCTCATTAAGTATTCACGAATCAGCAAATCACAGTTAATTGTAAAATATTCTTTCGCATTAACATAAATTGTAAAAAAAAGAAAAAGCAGATAACTACCAGGAGAGTAATTCAAGAAATAGAGGAATGCGATAACTACATATGCATACAATCATGAGAACATGTATGCAATTTACTATTACAAAATGACTTAACTAAGCATATATTTTATTTATTTGGACCGTTGTTGTTGAAATGTACATATGGCACCGTCAGTCATTTGCTATAGAAGAATGATCTGCAAAATGTAACCTCAGTTCTACGTTTGAGCAACACATCAATAAAAGCTGAAGTAGCATCCTCTTCATTTCCAATTGCAAATCTATCACTCGGATGCCATTAATTGGATTTCTTGAGCATTTCTACGGTATGTGAACAGCTATTACAGACCAAGTATATATATATATATATATATATATATATATATATATATATATATATATATATATATATATATACTGGTTAGATGGTTGTCGTTTACTTAATTAAGCGAGCTATTTTCGTCCGAGGATGCACATATAAATATCAGCTATGTTCGGCGCCAAAGCCGAACTCATTCCAATGACATTGATTGTCTGTATTGCTGACCATTAAAAGTTAATTTACTATCTGAACAGCAAATATAAAATAAACTTCACATCTATGCTTCAATCTATTTAAAATTTTGTAAATTCTTTCCGACATAATTACATAAAAATTTAATAATTTTCTTCTAATGCATGTTATAACATTATGACTAATCATCAAACGAATACCCACTTTGATTTTTAACGTTTGGGTTGACTACCTTTTCAACCAATTCAAAGCAAATTTTCGATTTGTACGCGGAAAAGAGATTTTAATAAGAGCCTCAGTAGGCTAGCCAAACAGTTGGCCCATTTGCCGTTAAAAATTGGTCTTAAATCAATTATTATAATCAAGTTTGCGATCAGAATTTGCTGTGAACAGAGCTCGAACCTGAGCACGTCTGCTGTGGTATTGAAATGAACATTTATATAATTAAACGAACATTGGTTGCGCGGGCGGTAATAAAAATTATTATAATCAAGTTTTTGATCTTGATATAAGCACCTGACCCATTAATTACTTACATATGTCAGTATAAACTAAGAATTGTATAGTGTAGAAAAGGCAATTCATCCAGTAGACCGGTTTCGTCCTTATTGGTAACTCATCATGTACTGGCAAGAATTTGCCGCGGACAGGACTCGAACCTGGGCACGTCTGCTTCGGAATCTGGTGCTCTAACCACTGAGCCATCCTGCCGCACATTACACACAATTTTAATTTATATACTAACTAATGTAACATGGTTAGTCTATTTTTCCTTTAGGTGGAGCTCATCCGGCATCCATTTAGACACGAAGTTCCAACTAACCATGCCAAAACTGTCATTACTGAACAGACACAACACTACATGGGGAAGTGGTATTGATGTGGACATTTATATAATTAAACGAACATTGGTTGCGCGGGTGGTGATAACAATTATTATAATCAAGGTTGCAGTCTTGATAGAAACACCTAAACCCATTATCTACCTACATATGCCATTATAAACTAAGAATTGTATTTTGTAGGAAAGGAATTTCATCCAATAGTCCAGTTTCGTCCTTATTGGGAACTCATCATGAAATGGCCAGAAATTGCTCCAGACAGGACTCGAACCTGGGCATGTATGCTTCGGAATCTAGTGCTCTAACCACTGACGAACCCTGCCGCACCCTACACTGCACACAATTTTCACTTATATACTAACTAATGTAACTTAGTTAGTCTATTTTTCATTTAAGTGGAGCTCATATGGTATTCATTTAGACCTAATATTCCAACTAACGATGCCAAAACTGTCATTACTGAACAGACACTGCACTACATGGGGAAGTGGTATTAAAATGAACATTTTTATAATTAAATGAAAGTGGGTTAAATCCATACTATGTGCATGTCTTTGGTAAAGTGTTAAATAAAGGTGTTTTTGTTTCAACTGGCATCAATTGTTCGTGTTCGGCATTTATGATGCGTCCATATTTTTCAAATTCCTGACGCGTAATAAATGTTTTGTATTTGAAGACTAACAACCCTACGAAAATTGTCGTTAAATTATGTATTAGTTGTGGCGCACCTAGTAACAACATTGTTCAGTTGTGACCAGAAGGATAAACCAAAGACAGCATGAACGGAAAGTAACATCATGCTGTCTTTGATTTATCCTTCTGGTTATAATTGAACTAATTTGTTACTAGGTGCGCAACACCTAATACATAATTGCACAAACAGTATATAATTGTAGTTAAATGATATTATATCTTGAAACAGAGGTTAAAAATGAAAAAAGAATATGAATCCAACGCATTTTTTTACTAAAGCTGCAATTTTTATGCTTAGTCTATAAAAGCGAAAACTTTAATCACTTGGACATGAATTAAATACGGACAAATTGAACGTTAGCAATCATTGGATGTGTCCGTTTCATGTTCGCTCATTATTTGCCTATGCTCCTTTAGAGAAAACGATCGTGAATATTTCACAAATTTAAAAAAAGTGAAAAAATATTGCTACTCAGGTATTCAGTTTATTTTAAATGACTAAATTTACAGACAGAAAGGTAGTCTAGGAACGGGTACCGCTCTGGCTCACATCATCGCTGATCTATTAATGCGCCTGTTGGAACGCAATACGTCGCTTAATTAAGTAAACGGCAACCATCTAACTGTTACAATGATGATACATTTTTGGACTTCGATTGCGGTAAGTACACTGGAGATCTACTCAATGAATTTTATGAATGGCATCCGAATATTAGATTTATAATTGTAAACGAAGGGAATGCTAGTTTAGCTTTTATTGATATGTTGCTCAAACGTTGAAGTGAAATTCTATTGTGCAGATCATTCGTCTTTAAAAAAACGTGGATATTGTAATATTTACATTTTAACCGCTACTGCCCATTGACATGGAAAAATTATTAATTATGACATTTTGTAATAAGGTATTGCAAACTCATTTAACAGACTGTGTGCCGATTGATTTGGATGGAGTGCGTAATCTCTTTTATAATTACTGGTTACCCACCATTATTACTAGGTAAGCATAAAACTAATTAAGAACACAAACCCGTTGTGAACGTTTGTACTGTAGTTTAGAAACCGAAAGCATATTCACGTACTGTACAGAGCTAAATAGACAATGGGGCGCATAGAAAGTAGATAGCGTTCCACTTTAGCGTTTCCATATTTTGCAAATCAATTTTTTTTGATTACATCCAACACCAAACACCCTCCGCCTAGTTTAGAGGACAAACTTCCATTGGAATCTGAATTAAATGTTAATTATAACTTGGATTTTATTTGTGAACTTGTCAAATAAGGTGGGCGATTGAATTCACGCTTGTCGTAGCACATACCACATTCGTTGTTGCAAAATAAGATTGGTGTTGTATGTAAGTCTGTAGATGTACATTCTTGGTCTTGTAACAAATTCGGCATTCCAAAAAATCGCTTTTCATTTTAATGAAGTCTAGGCGAGTTAGTATGCTTACTTACATGGAAGCTACTGCTATGTAGCGACGTGGTCCAGATTTTTGCAAGGGGGTTTCCATATTCCATGAAAATATTTGTCTATTTATTTGAATATGTTGAGCAACCATTTCTTTGAACATCTAACATTGGCTTTTAAATAAATAGTTAAATGTATACGCTTAAAAATCTACCTTGAAATTGTGAATTTGTACACGAGAGAAGTATTTCGGTTCGTGTGAACGTTATTTTAGACGTCTAATTTGGAGAAACAATTCTGTAATGTAGCAAAAATGAACATGTCATGCGATGGTGAGTGGTAATTGCAATTTCTTTTAATAAAAAAAGAAAAGAAAATGATAATTTGTCCTGTTGTTATTTACCGAAGCCAAGTGCTGTTTATGGTACGTAGTTCTAAACAATAATTTTGCGTAACTGATCAAGTTGAATTGCACAAAAGAAAACACAATTAAAGTATCCGAATTATTTTTTAAAAGTAGCATAAATAAGTTAAGTTAACTGATAAACTGAATGTTGATTAAGAAAATAAAAAAAGAAAACATAAATGAATTAATAATATTTCCCATGTTACAAAGTAGGACGCATTTAGTACCTGGGCAATAAAGGAATAATTTAAAACATAAAATATTTACGAATAAACAGATAACTAATTCAGGGTGCTGATTTTGATATAGTGAGACTTTAAATAAGAAAAAAGAAAGAGCTAATAATGCATTCGATTGAAGACAGAATGACAAACACTGTTCGCGCAATCTAAAATCTACCGATATTTGGTCGAAATTTAAATTCTCACTATCGACATCATTTTCAATACTTTAAATCAAGTTTGCGAGCTTAAGGTAAACACCAATCCCATTGTATTTAACCAGTCATCGAACAACATAACAGAACTACCGCCAGCCGCCGTAACGTTGTTCGACGACTGGTTAAATACAATGGGATTGGTGTTTACTTTAAGCTCGCAAACTTGATTTAAAGAATTGTTACCACCACCCGCGCAATCAATTACTGCTTAATCCCTTTCAATAGCCATAAAGGTTTTTAAAAATGATAAATAAAATGTATTTGAATGTAAATTTTATTTACTTATATCCGTTTGCATATATAGATATTCGTTTTTTAGTAATCAATGTTTGTAAATTTGAAAATGAATAAAATACAATTTATGAATTTATTTAAATATCTATAAATCCGAGGACAGTTCAGTAAAGACATTTTTATTCAAATACTAGAAATGCGTTTTGATCAGATTAACAAATCCATGGATTTATAATTCAGACATAATTGAATCAAGGATTTTTTAATCGCATAATAAAACCTATCTAAGAAAAAATAATGCTCACTTAATTCTGTTGTTATCATAACTACGATTGACATACTAAACTCACTACAGGTGTCTTGTATGCACACTGCCTAACCTTAAAATATTTTCCCGAACAATGATTGTGCAATAATAAATGAACGCTTGCTGCATGAAGTTCGTCCTATCCTCATTGAAGTATAAATTGCTATCATTTAATAAACAATTCAAGACTTAAGATATGCAATCGGCTTTGGTTTCGTTTAGAAATATAACAGACTTACTTTCATCTAAATAGGGAATTATAGGACTCACACTTCGGCCAGAATGTGGTCCACGTGCACATTATAGAGCTTGGTTAGAAAACCTGCTCGATATAACATCGAATCGAGCTCATTGGCGATCTTATTGCAGATTTCTAGCAGAATCATCGTTGTAACTTTCTTTCTTAGTAAGGCTGAGTAAGCTGTGAAATTTGGTTTTGTTTATAATGTGATACAGTGAAACTCAAAAGGAAGCTGTAATGCAGAAATGGTTTTGCCTTAAAGCTGACTTGGCCATAATGGTGCTTTGTAGATATTTAGTTCGCCTCACTTCTGTGAGTAATCTAGATTAATATACTCATTTCATCTAGTTTCTCTCTCTCTTTCTCTCTCTCTCGTAAATTTCACAAATAATTTGTGTGCCTTATTTATTATTTTTATCGTTACTTATAAAAAAAACTTTATTTTAGTTTCGCTTTTAAGGATTATATGCCAGTGAAACATTTGTTCCCATTGGCATATGTATATCTGTGTATAATAATTATTATTATGATGATGATGATGATGATGATGATGATTATTATTATGATGATGATGATGATGACGATGATGATGATGATGATGACGATGATGATGACGATGATGACGTGATGATGATGATGATGATGATGATGATGATGATGATGATGATGATGATGATGATGATGATGATGATGATGATGATGATGATGATGATGATGATGATGATGATGATGATGATGATGATGATGATGATGATGATGATGAAGTTGATGATGATAAAGACACGACGAACGTTTTTTGTTTGGAATCATTTTGACGTCATCTAATAAATTCATACGCGTGTTAATATAAATTCAGTCCATTTTCTAGGCCATCATATTTCAAATTAAGAGTAATTTGAAAAGTCAGTGAATATGCTCAAGTACAGCAGTTGTACCATCAACAAGAAATTATATTAGCGTTACAAATTCTGTGGCCAATAAACGTTTGGCATTCTTCAAAATTTAATTTGCTAGGTAGCATTATACCAAAAGTCGAATTAGATACTAAAATAGACGAATTGTGCTACGAATTCACAGATTCAAATTCGTTATTGAAAACTTGCTAAAACTGCAAATTACTTTTCATCAACCCGACTGGTTTACCTTTTTTGTTCCCACTATATGAGTTACGGCAGGTTGAACCAGGCGCAATTGGTTTAGAGTCTCGCATTTTATAATCTGTGTGACAAAACAAATATAATTATAGATTTATATAAAAATTATTGCTGCATAAATCCGTTAGGGATATATAAAGGCAGTTGTTCCTTAATAAAATTAGAAACCACTTTTCTAATTATGAGTGAATAATTAAAGACGAATAATAGAAGACGATTTATATTGGGAACACTTGTATTCAAATTAAGAATTAGCCGATTATAAAGGCGAGGAAATCGATTTATAACAGGAGTTAACTAGATAATTAAGTCGATAAATTTTTTAAATAGTAATCCACTGAATTTGTTTAAATATTGAATAAACCCATTTTTAGCTTCTTGTTGCAAACGACACAATTTGGAATGGTAGCTTGTCAAATATGTTTAGGTTGTCTGTAGGCTTAACTAAAAATGGTATAAACTTCAATTGATGATACTTAACATTTTTATTAAATATAATATTACGCAATACATATTAATGAAGCTCTAGGAAAATTACGCTGAAATAACCGTAAGCAATAAAATTCAAAATCGACCTATAGAAATGACATGTATATTTCAATATACATTACAGGATTTATTTATGTTGGTTATGACGAAAAATATATATATATCGTGTAAGGTAGATAAAATAATCCAATCTTAAAATCGCTTTGCTCCCTATGAAACCCTACACAGCGCTTGCTGGAATTTCCGCGGTGAGGATTCGAATTTGAGAGCTTCTTTCTTCAAATTCATGTGATTCATTCCTTCAGCTACAAAAGCCACACGTTGCATGTAATTTCAAGATTTTTATCAACTTACGTGCTTTGACCTGTCGTGTGTACAGGTGAATTCGTGTCAGTATCGCTTTCATCCTAAATGAGAATTATTTCATAACAAATTTACCAACATAAAACAGACACTATGCCACAATGTAAAATTATAAATAATAGAATTATAATAGCAGAATTTGATTGTACTCATGTTGACAGAATAAAGTAAGAATTTCATAAAATATCAAACGCAATTTGTCTACTAGACATGTCTTCCTTAATTTTCTCTTAACAAGTTATTGCCTACATTGCCGTGGACAGGATATGAACCAAAGTGCATTTTTCTCGGTATTTCAGGTGATATATATTTCGTCTAAACATTATGAACTATGTAATAAACGACAATTTTGTCATTAGACAAGAATGTCTCAGTAAAAACGGTTATTGCTACGAGAAAGTAAGTAGAAAAATCTGGTGTTTCACATCAAGTGATAAACATCTAAGTTATATGTATTGCTGAAAATGGAAAACATTAAGCTGTTTTGCCACTTTGGACATGAGCAAATTATCGCATATTCACAAATAAGTTGAGTCTCTTATACGGATTTTCTAGATGTTCACAATAAACGTTTCATTTAGACGAGCTTTAATATTCGATAATTCATCAGTTACGCCTGTGGCAATAGCCACCTTTAAGACAACAAATGAACATAGGGTCTTACCTAGGGCGGACATTATTTCAACAGAAGCGCCCGTATAAAGATGAAGCAAGTATGTATTAGGTTTTGCGAACCTAGTAACAAATTAGTTCAGTTGTGACCAGAAGGATAAACCAAAGGCAGCATGAACGGAAAGTATAATCTCATGCACATTCGTTTCGTGCTTACTGGCGACTCATGAGTAGGAGCCGGTATTACGCCCTTTAACCACTATATATTTGGTAGAAGAATGTGGAATAATAGGATGGTACAATCTCCTAGACGAATGTGTAAACCTGTAATAGTGAAGCTAACATAATCTAAAGTCAACGACAATTCGACTTCAATGCAAACTCACACTATATAATGTATATACCGAGTCTGTAAAGGATACTAACACTATGGCTATTGTGTTAGTAACTGATACCTTTTTTGAAATCGATGAGTACCGGATACTAACACTATGGTTTCCGAGTCGGTACATGATACCAACCTGATGGATATAAATTTATGCTAAAGTTCACCCAAATTGAGAATTACAACAATTTCCGAACACCTGTTACTCCAGTTAAACCATACACTCTGGCCTTCATCGATATCAGTTATCACATTTCGCGGTAAGCATGACATCATTCAATTCAATATATTACAGTTAAATACTGTTTGTTGCGAAGAGCTAATATATATGCAAGTATGTATTAGGTTTTGCGAACCTAGTAACAAATTAGTTCAGTTGTGACCAGAAGAATAAACCAAAGGCAGCATGAACGGAAAGTATAATCTCATGCACATTCGTTTCGTGCTTACTGGCGACTCATCAGTAGGAGCCGGTATTATGCCCTTTAACCACTATATATTTGGTAACTGGAGTAACAGGTGTTCGGAAATTGTTGTAATTCTCAATTTGGGTGAACTTTAGCATAAATTTATATCCATCAGGTTGGTATCATGTACCGACTCGGAAACCATAGTGTTAGTATCCGGTACTCATCTATTTAAAAAAGGTATCAGTCACTATCACAATAGCCATAGTGTTTGTATCCTTTACAGACTCGGTATATATATTATATAGTGTGAGTTTGCATTGAAGTTGCATTGTCGTTGACTTTAGATTATGTTAGCTTCACTATTACAGGTTTACACATTCGTCTAGAAGATTGTACCGTCCTATTATTCCACATTCTTCTACCAAATATATAGTGGTTAAAGGGCGTAATACCGGCTCCTACTGATGAGTCGCCAGTAAGCACGAAACGAATGTGCATGAGATTATACTTTCCGTTCATGCTGCCTTTGGTTTATCCTTCTGATCACAACTGAACTAATTTGTTACTAGGTTCACAAAAACTAATACATACTTGCATATATATTAGCTCTTCGCAACAAACAGTATTTAAAGATGAAGCAGTCAACTCATTGATGAAAGCAGACTTCGAGCCGAAGTAAACATAAATTAATTAATATTTGTAAATTTGTCTTATTAAATCGTTGCTCGTTATGCGAGCAAAGTACTATATATAATTGAGTAAAAATAAAGCATGTTTCGTACATTTAAAAATGACTTCTGATGGGTTAGAAACGTTGATTCAAGGACTGACTGCTCAAATCAGAAATTTAACTGCAGAATTAGGCATAATTAAGTCTAGTCTGGACGATACACTGCTGGCAAATATAATTTATTTTTATTCATAAAATGAATTAAGTGCGGTCCTTAGCAAAACAATTTTTAATAAAAATTCTTTACTTCTTGTTATTTCTTCAGACTGAATGCTGCCTCCAGAACTCTCTTCGGCATCCCGCTGATTTATTCTTTCGATTCAGGGACGCTATTTACTGATACTTTAATCAGATCGAAAGAGATCTAATACCGCATTCGCACCTTCAATGGTAGACATTTCTAACAAACATGACATTAAATCTAGCAACCTTGGATTTATATCCGGGTAGCGGAAATTTATTTTCTAATTTGAAGTACTAGATGAAAAAAATTTAACCTACTAGATGAAATTCACCGAAAATATTAATCAATAATAATTTTATACCGAAAAAATATAGGTAGATATATCAAATTATATTCATAGAAACATTCAGTATTTTATATTTAAGGATTAGAAATTGATTCCTATTTCCATCGTCGTCATACGTTTTTCACGTAACGGAAAATTACTCAAGCCGTACTCTTTTACACATTCTTGACTTTTTTATGTTTCGGTGTGACGGTGAAATGGGACGAAGGAGAAGATATATAACTGAAATTACGCAAGTAATCCAAACAATGTTAATTAACTAGAGTAGCATAAATATTAGAACCTATCGCTTTGAGCGGATATAAACTCATAGTAAAAGGCAACAAGCTAAATGTGGAATATCTCGAACAAAGATCCATAGAGCTACACCCCATACCTCCTTCTCCACTTACCTCATTGTCTACTTACCCACCTATATATATATATATATATATATTTATTTATTTAACTTCATTGCATATCAACGTTTGGTCGTTATACCAGAGGAACAATTTTTAGAATAATTCATATTAACAACTTGAAATCACTTTATTTAGGAACAGCGTTAATCGCACTTGGAAATGTATATGCTCGTATTATTTTTAACGAGTCATGGACACTTTTTTAGCAATTTAATATCTATTTATAGAAATGTTAGTTTTATCCTCGCCAGTCAGCTTCCCGTCTTTCTGGGTCGATGATCATTGAAGGTCGAAACACGCCAGTACATTTAACTGAAGCTAGTTTGGCTATGATGTGCGTATAGTAAGATAAAATGCAACTAATATTTACATCAAAATCGCAAACTTTTTGTAGAAAATTGTTTTCACCACCTGCGTGTCAATGATTGGTTGTCTTAAATAAGCATTATTTGCGCGTATGATGGTACCAACTCATTAAATCAAGTTTGCCCGCTTGAAGTAAACACCAATACCTTTGCATTTAATCCATCGACGAGCAAAATACCAAAACTACCATCAGTTGCAACGCACTGACGCGTTTCGACCTTCCCTGATGATCATCAGAGTACGACGGCAAACTGACTATCGAGGACAAAACCACAATAAATTTATATGTAAATCAAATTTAGATATGCGGCTCTCACCTCTAGCAGTCTTGCATACATTGAACTTGACTGGAAATGACGGCTGCACAATTTCTATGCAGTCACGAACATTAAACTTTTGCAGCTTTTGCCACAGATATATATATATATATATATATATATATATATAGGCAATACAATTAAACAATCATTGATTGCGCGGTTGGTGGTAAAAATTCTTTAAATCAAGACGCGTATCTAAATTTACTCTCCACATATATGAATTTCGGTTTTATCCTCGCTAGTCAGTTTTCCGTAGTACTCTGATGATGATCATGGAAGATCGAATCTCATCAAACGTGTGACGGACGATAGTTCTACTTTCTTGCAATATTGATTGGAAACAAAGCGATTTGCATTTATAGCAACGTCGCAAACTTTGTGCAAAAATTTGTCATCACCAACCGCGCATCTATGATTGTTAAACTATGCAAAAAAATTAATTCATGTGATGTCATAGAAATTGCGTGGCCGACATTCCCAGTCAAGTACAGTGTATGCGTAATTACAAGAGGTAATAAACACATCTCAAATTTTGCGTGCCTTTTGTAAATAATGCGGTTTGATCGTAGCTGGTGGGTTTTCCATTGTGCTCTGTGGTTCATCATGGAAGTTTGAAGCTTGTTAATACATGTTAGTGGCGATAGTTTTGTTAATTTTTGCCACTAGTTAGATACAATAGGATTTGTATTTTCATGAAGCTCACAAACTTTATTTAACGAGTTGTTATCACAACCCGCACGTCCAGTAATTGATTGTATTAAGACATATGTTTGATCATTATTCAAATGATACTTCAAAGGTATATTTTCTTTGAAAAATAATTTCTTCTAAAGAAGCCTTATTATGAAAAAAAACTAATATATATTCATTTTAAAATCTAATTCGTCCTTCCGTTTCGTTTTTCGTGTCAGACGTGTCATCAATTTAGCAAGAAATTCGTTGTTGCATGGATTCTTTTTTGAAATTTCTGATTAATAATCAGCATGTAAAATGAAATTTGTGAATTTAAGATAAGCACCAATCCAATTTTTAAGATTTTCTACAACCTTTCAAAATTTTCGTCATTCTCACGTACTAAAGCGTGTCTACTTTCCATGGCCTCCTTTAAAAAACGGAATGAAATTGACAAAAAATCATTAAGTTTTAATAAACTTAGAAAATAAGAAAAACAAAATATGGCCAAATATCAAATTGTATTCTCTTATACAGGTAACTTGTTTGGAATAGCCGGTTGCATATTTTCTATGTAGTTTCGAATTTAACATTTCTACAGATTTTGTCACACGTCTATTATTTAAACAATTAAAAAATTACTGATTGTGTGCATGGTGAAAATAATTATTTCGAACAAGTCTACGTGCTTCAGATACTTAACATGGATTTCTTGAACGTTTTTTATTAAAAGGCTTCAGTCTCATCCTCATCTTTTACAACAATTTATGGTCTCTGCAATAGTATTCTAAATGTTAACACTATTGTTGACTTAGGCATGCATAGGCTAATTAATTGATGATATTTTTATTGATCGAAGTTTATCTTAATGAGTTAACTGTCAATTAAATCAAGAGATAAATTGTTTTTCTGCATTAGGTTATACTAAGCTATAACATTAATTTTCTTTGCACATATGTTTTAAATTTTCTTTATTAAAAGCAGCCCTAACCCACACCCATCCATAACTAGTATTATTAGAATTTGTAAATGCATAAATATCTATGTATACACCGCTCTTAGGCTATCTACTTTCATGAAATGTTTAACTATTATATTAACACGTTTTTATCTGCAATGTAAGTTCTCTCGTACCCTCATAAATTATAATTACCACTGCACTAAATTATGATGAACTTGTTTACGTTTTCATCAACCAAATTTTAGTTAAATTCCTTTTAATTAATTTTTTTAATCATACACTAATGTTGTATTTTTGCATTTTTATAAACAAAAATTTCTTTAAACGTATCAATTCCACTGTAATTTAGGATTTTTCACATCAGTTTAACTCATCATTTAAGCGGGAACTGGCCACAATATTTAAATTACACTGTTAATTTGATTAACCACAAGTTTCCCTATTAAGCTATATTTTTAGGACAATTTAAGGACAAATTTCAGTCCGACTGGCAGACGATTTTGTAGAATATGTTGCTTCAGTGTTTCATTCAATGTCTGAAATCGTCTGTATTTTTCTAGAAGGTAGAAGAAAATCTGATCTTCTAGACTTCTAATGGAACAATTTTCATATTCAATGGAACCTTATTAATGGTCTCGCACGTCTTAATTTTAATGCTTTTGACAGAATCCGCACATCGAATAGGATATTTCACGGTTTACTCCAAATTCAATAAAACCAATAGAATTTAATGTTTTACCAAAATTCCCACGTTTACTAGTAACTTCATCAAATATCTATGCTTTATTAGAGTTATCAAATTTTTTATGTTATACAAAAAAACATTTCCATGCTTCTATAGTTTGTTTTGACAATGTCGTTTATTTTCTGTTCACCCAAATCAGTTTGGAAACTTATGCGGGCTCCATCAGCGTTAACTTTAATATTTTAATTCTGACTAGACTGCATTTCACTTTGTCTTTTGTGATGATAATAGTCTTAATGAGTTTTTGATATCATCAGAAGAAATCATCTTGATAGACAGAAACGCTTTATATTTAATTAATTATTTATAGAAATTTGCTCGTATTAAGCGCTTCCATTTAGTATTATAAAGATAATACTGCAATGACACAAAGCAATTTGCGTAAATTAAATTCAATTCAATTTACGCTGCACCAATGAGAAAAAAGCGAAATTTTCCGTTAACCAATGGTGTGCAATCAGCCAATCTAAGTTATTTAAGCACGGTGAATTTACCATGCAAGTCAGTTGTCGTGTTTACCTTCTTCTGTGCGTTTCTCCGACGTGATGTCTGTTTCTGTCTACTTAGCTGATTTTTTGAGACAAACTCTGGTTGACTTAGGTTGTGGTTCTTTCTGAGTAAACTCGTTGAAATTCTGAATTAACCGGCTCGTTTCTCTAGTTGTACAGCAATAAGATTGGCGTGATTGAAATTGCCAATGTGTTCGAAGAAAGCCGAAAAATCAGCGTAAGTGACAATAGCAGACAGCACATCTAAGAAACGCACAGCAGAATGCAAACGCAACAACTGACTTGCATGGTAAATTCAGTGTGCTTAAATAACCTAGATTGGCTGCTTGCACACCATTGGTTAACGGCAAATTTCGCTTTTTTTCTCATTGGTGCAGCGTAAATTGAATTGAATTTAATTTACGCAATATGTCGGCGAATTGCTTTGTGTCGTTACAATACAAAATATTATTATTTTGTATTTACATCTGCCACTCGACTGCTACTTCTATCATTTTCCTGACCTCGCTTTGTTTTAATTCATGCCCTTCAGTGGGGAATTTCTCCTGTAATCGCGTTAGCCCTAAATTGAACCACTTAAGCGTGCTTGGCCTGAAAGGTGGCTACTGCATCAGTTCACTAATTACTATGTTTCACTGTGTTACAGTAAGTATACTATCGGATATCCCTAACAGAGCAGGCCAATGGAAAAGTTTAGGTAGGTTAGCCTAAAAGTTCAAGGTTGTTCAAGCATACTATGTGCAAATGACTCAGATCCACATTAAGAATCAATGTGTAGACGTAGTTTACCTTCAATAAAAGCCTGCTAATTAGTTTGCTGTGAGTTAATACTCGATTACTTGCTCAATTCTTTAGACGGTGTTAATTTTCTTAATTATCAAAGATATTTTGTTTACTAAATCAAAAAATCTTCATCAGTCATGCAAGATTTTATGCTTCTTTTTAAAGAATTTGGAACCCGAGGAACAATTTCATGAGATTTTTCAGAATTCGTCAAACTTTTAGTTGTTTAGAACTTGAAAATTTTCTTATAGTTCATGTTTAAAAAAAATTTTTTTTACACCTAAATTTTGTGGTATAAGGAGAATTTTCTTTTCTCAGAATCGTAGTGCTCGCTGGAAACGGATTTGATAGACACATATTATTTTCCATCTAACCAGTAGCAAAAAATTATAACCACAGTCAGTCACAGGTAGTGACGCGTTTCGAACTTCCACTATCATCCATAGAGAATGACGGAAAATTGAATATCGAAGACCAAAACGCAATTCATATATAAGTTATGCGATAGCAGACATGCGGCTCTCCTCATAACTGCAAATAACTGATAATTGTGCCAGTAAAAGTACTAAAGAGTCAAGGAAGTTATATGTTTCCAACCTTCCCTAAACGTGTATAAGTTATGCAGTTAAAAATTCATCGATTGCGTGTTCTGTAAAAATAATACAATACAACAAACGAAGACCTGAATCTCACGTACGGTGGCAATCTTTAGACAATGCCACTAATGTGTAATTAACCAATCCATTCACCTGAACGCGGTTTACCGTTAGACTCCAACTTATTTTCGCACGACCAATTAAGTACATACCTTTTTCAGTATAAAATAAGATATTTATCGTGTAGTAAAGGTAATTCATCCAGTAATAGGGTGACGAGATTGATTAGAGAATCTATCGAAATTAAATCTAGAGATAATATTATGAATGAAACAGCTGTTGGGAAATCGGGAGGTTCGATTTGGAATACCGCATTAGCTAATGGCAGGAAAAAGCGATTGCATGAATTGGAAACTGAAGTTAGCTCCTGTAAAAGATTAAGAACATCGGATTAAGATGGACTAATTAGTAGGCTTATTGTTCAAGTAATGACTAATCAATTATCAAGAATAAAGTGCTTCTAAATTTCATTTCTAACTACTCGTTTGATTTTAAAACTCTTAGTGATTTGAACAATAATTTTGTGTCTTGTACCCCTATTGAGATTATTCTAATAATATATCATTTTAAAATATTTAGAAGTAATAATCTGTCTGACGCGTGCAAAGGGTAAAGTAATGTCTATTGACTGCAGTTTCATTTAGATGTTCGTACATTTGTATCATTTATATTTTAACTGAGTATACACATAAACATGCACATGCGTGGCGTGCGCCTGTTTAATGATATGAAAATAACTGTTATTAACTTGTAGGGGTCTTTTGCGGGGTTCTTGTCTCCCTACATAGGATTGGTAGCGGCTGCTGAGATCCGTGCTTATGATCAATCCCCGGCCTTTTCCCGATGGGTAATGTGAGAAGGCTAATAAGTATGACCACAAATGTATTGTACACAACGTTGCATGGAAAATTCATAGTTAGTCCAAATTGACCGTGCTCTAGACGGCAATAAAACGAAACACTGTTAACAAAGTTGAATGTCTTATACACAAGCAATTATTCTTTCACAAATGTCTGAATTGTGGTGAATACAAGTAAACGATTGAAAATATATGACGATATGAATAAAGTCACTGGTAAAAGTTGTCACTGGTGAAAAATAGATAAAATCGTGTAAAAACTTCAATGAAAAAACTTCACAAATAATTAATTCACTGTCTGCTATGGTTTTAACTGATTTAATTATAATAATCCATTGTACTCTGCAATTCGGATAGGTATAATTAGATTCAAACAATAAATTACCTGTATAAACTGCGAATAATCCAACGAAGAGAAATAAATCCACTATGACACTATAATCCACCGCATGTTCCCTGCCTAATGCGCGCGGTTGTGTATCTTTAATAAACAATGCCATATTAATTACAATTAAAATTGCAGTTCAAGAAATCTCAGTTAAAACTGCTTGAAACTAACAGAGATTGTTTCTAAAATCACAGTTAAGAGAAATATTGTGTAAAAACAGAGTTAGATTATTTGACCTTGAAGAGTACCATATTTGTCAAAATTGAACATCGTTGGGTTGTAACGCGGAGCCGCGTGTTACAAACTAGTCTTCCTTGAGTACAAAATGAGTGGTTTGAATTGAAATTTAACGTGCATTGGCCTTTCGGACTTCTAGTTTTATCACACGTGGCATGTTTTTATGACGAGTGTTTCTGAATTATTGGTCTCCTCCCTCCAGAATGTGTGAGGGCAATCACAGTTACGTCATTTTACATTGAGTGCATAAAACGTATAGTTAACGCACGCAAATGGTAAATTCCAATTCAGCCACTCTAGTCTCAATTATTTAGGTGAAAATAACAGTTACCGAAATGTACACACACATGTGACACGCGAATATCTAGTGAAAGGTCAGTCAGAAGTATAAATAATATGGCTAGAGGAAATAACGCGCTTGCTATATTAGTTTCATTTGTTAAACTTGTGAGGGTGAGCAGACTGGTGAAGGCAACTGATAAGGAGAGACGAATTATATCGAAGAAATAAAACTACTGGAACAATAAAAGCTGCGTTAGTCAAAACGCAGATCAGGTAATTTATCCAGTAGATCGGTTTCGTTCTTTATGGGAACTCATCGCGTACTGGCCAGAATTTGGTCGCGGACAGAGCTCGAACCTGGACACGTCTGCCTCGGAATCCGGTGCTCTTACAATTGAGCAACGACAAATATGTAATAAATTACAAATTGATTACTGAGCATATTTATTCCTTAATCATTCATATTTCTCGTTTATAAATACACATATTTTTATGTTATCAATAAAATTTGTTACAAGGAAAAAAATAATTTTTTAAAAACATTTTCGCTATTTATGTGTAAATGATACATTTCTTTCGATTGGATATAGACAAATTGTACTATTTCAAATCAATTAAAAATCATTTCCTTAGGTAGCATGATATTCGTCATAAAAGGATAGATCCGAGATGGTCTATTAGTATTTCAGGTCAAGAGATCCATGAAAAAATAAAATTATTCAATTTAGAGGCATGGCTGGAAAACATCACTTTAAAAATATCTATAAAACTGATTTTAACTTTTGGCTTTGATGACTGGGAGCGCGAGTTGCACGCTTTTTAACTAAATACTCTGGAATTCAAATCCGGACTGCGACAATTCTGGTTTTAACCGATGACTGTTCAATGAAATTTCGGTTGTCTTAGTTGTCTTAATTTGTGGTGATTGACCTATAGCGACAGTATATATATATATAAGCATGACCAAATTCTGACGTTATAATTTAATTCAATATTTATTCAACTGGCGACATAAATTCTGTCCTATAATGACATACTGGAGATTTACTTTAGATCGAAAGATTAATCAAACACGATTTATATGTATGTATATATATATATATATATATATATATATATATATATATATATATATATATATATATGTATGAACAAAGAGAGGGTGCGAAAAACGGAAACAAATTAAATTGCGTGTATCACATCCAATTCAAGCTCAATGTTTTTATGAGCTTCTTCTGCTTGCATAAATCCGGATGCAATTTGGTAATCCATAAGGCTTTGGATATGGCTAGCGCCTTTTTGTTTTTGCATTTAGTAATTACTTTGAATGCTACGTCTGGAGAACATACGTGCGATGTTTCGATGATGTGTTGCGCAATAGCAGATGTGTATTCACCATTTGATTTTAAACAGGCGTTTAAGTTGCAATGTTCTCTCATTCGATTAATTAACCGTCTGGTCGATCGGCCTACGTAAGTGGATCGACAACAATATATATATATATATATATATATATATATATATATATATATATATATACATATATATATATATACACAAGGACATTTTGAGTGGCTATAATTATTATTTTATTATTATTTATTTCTCTGTGTTTCGTCGGGTCATTTTATCCTTGCATTAATATGATGTATTTATTAAAGACATTTATAAAAATTCACAGGCTTTATCGAATTGAAGTAATGCTGTCCTATTTTTTGTCATGTTTACTTTCTGTATTATGCCTGGTTGATGAACATACTTAAGTAGTATTTAAATAACATTGCAAAAAATACAATTATCTTTTTTTTACAAATAGCGTAATATTAAATTTTCTATTGACCCAGTTTAATGTTCAATAGCTTTTCTTTAATTGTTGATAAATACGTATTATTAATATATATATTTAGCAATCACTTTTATTCTTCTACTACAACACTCAAGATTCATTTTCTTGCTGATTTCGTATGTTATGCAGTTTGATCAGCAATTCAATAGTTGCGCTTTGCTTATATAAACTATTTAAAACAGTTACAATCACTTTGGATACTTTTTTTTCTTTCTCATATTTAGTTAACATTCAGCACACCAGTTAACGTAAATAGATTGTTTCTTTTACTATTTTTTGTAAATTCGCCCTGGAGCATACATTTTAATGTTTTCGTTGCCTCCCTCCGCGTTGTACATCAAATTAATGCAACATGAGTACACCTGTAGCCTAAGCATTTCTAATCAACACAAAGTATTGCTTTGTCTTATTTGGAATGCAGATAAATTCATTTGCCGCTAATTAACGTATCACGTGCACTTTGTTGCGGGCTCAATAGTATTTGTGCTCTTAATTGACTGTTCGTAAAATCGAAGTTTAGAATCTCCTCAAAGTTTACGAGGCGAGTCAATGAAGTGCACATGTGCCTTTCTTAGAATATTCACAATCATCGTGTTATTATATTAACAGTATGGATTTAAATGTATGCTGTTATAACAATTTTAAGTCATCGGGCGTACTAAGAAACAAGTATGTATTAGGTTTTGCGAACCTAGTAACAAATTAGTTCAAATATGTCCAGAAGGATAAACCAAAGGCAGCATGAACGGAATGTATAATCTCATGCACATTCGTTTCGTGCTTACTGGCGACTCATCAGTAGGAGCCAGTTTTACGCCCCTTAACCACTATATATTTGGTCAAAGAATGTGGGATAATAGAACGGTACAATCTCCTAGACGAATGTGTAAACCTGCAGTAGTGAAGCTAACATCATATAAAGTCTTGACAATGCGACTTCAACGCTAACTCACACTATATATATATATATATATATATATATATATATATATATATATATATATATATATATATATATATATATATATATATATATATATATAGCTCCTCGAGTCTGTAAAGGATACTAACACTCATGGCTATTTCGTTAGTAACCGATACCAACATTATTGTACCGAAAAGATACATGGTACTAACACTATGGTTCCCGAGCACGAAACGAATGTGCATGGGATTATACTTTCCGTTCATGCTCTCTTTGGTTTATCCTTCTGGTTGCAACTAAAATAATTTTTTACAAGGTTCGCAACACCTAATGCATACTTGCATATATATTAGTTCTACGCGAAAAATGGCATCTTACTGTTGTACTAAGAAACAGTTGTTCAGTAGAGTCAACTAACATTTGCCACAGAAGCTAAGACAGAAACAACTGGTCCGGTTAGAAAAAAGCAGAGTATATCTTTGGGACGGGATATTTAAAAGAAGGTAAGGCGTTCCAATTAAATCAATATATCACTCCTACGAAACCATTAAGCAATTCAGCAAACCAATACATTCTATTTTAAACTGGGAAGTGTTTACTATAAGGGAAGAATATTATATATTCTCTTGACATGGTTTTCGCGTTTGCTTTAGTAAAATTGACGGGTTTATTCCAAAATTAAACACAATAAAAGTTCGCAGCTATGAGGTTAATTTGGTTTACAGAATACGCTGTTGAAACTAGCTAATTAAAATTTTTATTTAACTAGAAAATCTTCACAGATATGCCATGGCATAAAATTAAACAATAACTTATTGCGCGGTTGGTAGTAGCAATTCTTTAAATCAAGTATTGTGAACTTGAAGTAAACAACAATTCCATTGTTTTTAACCAGTCGTCGAACAACATTGTAAAAATACCGCCAGTGGCACGCAATGGCGCGTCAGAGCGTGTGACTGAAAACAAACCAATATACCTATATTAATTGTCTAGGTGTTTTTTATTGTTGTAATCTACACCGGCTTGTGTCAGTATAGAGCAATATTTTGTCTTGATTATAAATATGTTGGCGAATAACGATCTATTTTATCTTTTATCGACATAGACGTATAAAGGAGAGTTCACATCGCATATATCGGTGCGTTTTGCCACTAAAACTGTATACTGAATATAAAATATAACCTTTCATCAATCTGTTGTATTTGTAACAGTTAATTATCAATCAAATGTTCTTCGTAGTTACAATTACGACACGTAATGCTGACGAGTTAACAGATGCCGAAAACTACTCGTTTTAATAAAAACATGTTGCGGCATTCGAGACGACACCATGGGTTCGGTAATTGAATAGAATGTCTTTAAACTACAATATTTGCACTCCAGTAATGAAGACATTTAAATGCTGCAACTGAGAAGCTGACAAATAAAGAAAAAACCACCAAACAGATAGACTATGTATCGTTAAATGCATACAAAAAATAAAAAATTATAGGTTCTTTAAATCAAGTTTGCGAGCTTAAAGTAAACACTAATCCCATTGTATTTAACCAGTCGTCGAACAACATAACTAAACTACCGCCAGGCACAACGCACTGACGCGTTTCGACCTTCCTTGATCATCATCAGAGTACGGCGGCAAACTGACTATCGAGGATCAAACCGCATTGAATATATATGCAAAGCAAAATTAGATATGCGGCTCTCACCTCTAGCAGTCTTGCATACATTGAACTTGACTGGAAATGTCGGCTGCACAATTTCTATACAGTCACGAAAATTAACTGTTTGCAGCTTTCGCCACATATACATATATAGGCAATACAATGCTAGAGGTGAGAGCTGCATATCTATCTTTGATTTCCATATATATTCAATGCGGTTTTTGTCCTCGATAGTCAGTTTGCCGTCGTACTCTGATGATGATCATAGAAGGTCGAAACGCGTCAGTGCGTTGCGGCTGGCGGTAGTTTTGTTCAGTTGTTCGACGACTGATTAAATACAGTGGGATTTGTGTTAACTTTAAGTTCGCAAACTTAATGTAAAGCATTGTTACTACCACACGCGCAATCAATTATTGTTAAATTGTTTTGCCTATATGTGTATATGTGGCGAAAGCCACAAAAAGTTAATGTTCGTGACTGCATAGAAATTGTGTGGCCGACATTTCCAGTCAAGTTCAATGTCTGCGAGACTGCTAGAGGTTAGAGCCGCATATCTAAATTTGATTTTTATATATATTCACAATTCCGTTTGATCTTCGATAGTGAGTTTGCCGTTGTACTCTGATGATGCTCATGGAAGTTTGAAACGCGTCAGTGCGTTGCACCTGGCAGTAGTTTTCTTATGTTGTTCGACGACTGGTTAAATACAATGCGATTGGTGTTTACTTGAAGCTCGCAAACTTGATTTAATGAATTGTTACCACCACCCGCGCAATCAATTATTTTTAAATTGTATTGCCTTAAATTATTGGTTTCCGGAATGGTTGGGATTGTCAAATTTAAAAAAATTTAATCAATTATCGCATATTTTAATAACAAGTAAAAATAAACTTCGATGGATTTTGATAGGTTTTGCAAAATTTTTTATAAATCCAGCTACATTATACAAAAAAGCACAAGAAGATAAAGTAATGCAATATTAATTACCGATAAAATATTTAATTGGATGGAATTGATATATATATATATATAAATATATATATATATATATATATATATATATATCACTTTCTAAGACCCTAAAATTTACTTTGATACCCGCTCATATACCTTTGTGCATAACAAACAAACATGCTTACTTCACAAATTTGCGGTTAAATGGTACAAAATGTATTCTCTAGTCCGCTGCAGAAGAGGAAAAAGACAGATGAGAGCTTCGTAAATTAACAAGTTCTTGTCATTTCTTTCTTCAAACAGAGAAAACACAAATCCGTCTTGTATTCAGCTTTATTTTAGAAGCTTGTGCGCTCGAACTTTGTCATCTATGATTAGTTTAACAATATCTTGCATTTTTTCCACTAAACAAATAACACGTTCTACATGTCGTTCTTAGCAATTAACACCTAGGTACAAGAAAACAATATTATAACATTTTTTGCTAATAATAAAGCATTTAAAAAGACCTACAGCAGTTATTTCTCGTGTTAGAATGACGAAATACTTCATTTTATACTCTACTCAATTAGGAAGAAATACAAAATATTTGTCTTGAATGTATGCTTAAATGTAAACTTTAACTAAAATCTAAAGCGTTATACTGCGTTCGACCCCAATATAAATTAATTAGTTCAAGTCAAATTTGCAGAATTGATAGAAAAAACACTCCCATAACATTCAGTGATCGAACCCGCCGTAGTTCAGTTGCTGTGTGACTTGTCTAATAAGGGATACTTTTGATTATTTAAACTCTAAAAAATTAATTTGAAAAAAACAGTTTATCCTCAATCGAATAATCACTTTGTGCTGAATTACTAAACTACAACGAAATGCGAGATTTTGATTAATTCCTAGGTATTTAACCGCGAGAGAAATCAAAATGACATTTTGCAGACATTTTTCAGCACCAATTAAGCCTTTTTAATGTAGATAATTTATTTTATCCAGTAAACCGATTTCGTCGTTATTGGAAATACTTCTTGTATTGCCCATAATTTGTCGCAAACAGGGCTCAAGTCTGGGAATTTATAATTCGAAATCTGTTGCCCCAACCACAAAGCGACCCTCCGAGTGGTTACAGCAATGATCTAAATCAAGGTTACTATTTTGATGCAACACCTGTCCCATTATATGCATAATTTTTTTCAGTATCAACTAAGCATTTTCTGATAAATAAAACTCAATTCATACTGGGCTAAGATGATACTGACAAATGTATGTTCGTAATGGGACAGGTATTGGCGTCAAGATCGAATTCTTAATTTAAATTATCACTTTCATCACCCGCGCAACCAATGCTCGTTTACTAATGTAAATATTCAATTCCATACTACTTCCCCAGATAGCGTGGTTTCTGGTCAGTAAGGATAGATTGGGGATGGTTAGTTGGAACTTTGGGTCTAAATGGATGCCATATGAGCTCCACCTGAAGGAAAAATAGACTAACCCAGTTACATTAGTTAGTATATAACTGAAAATTGTGTGTAGTGCAGTGTGCGGCAGGATGGCGCAATGGTTAGAGCACCAGATTCCGAAGCAGACGTGCCCAGGTTCGAGTCCTGTCCGCGGCAATTTATGGCCAGTACATGATGAGTTTCCAATATGGACGAAATCGGTCTATTGGGTAAATTGCCTTTTCTACACTATACAATTCTTAGTTTTTGCTGACATATGTAAGTAATTAATGGGTCCGGTGTTTATATCAAGATCGCAAAATTGATTATAATAATTGTTATCACCACCCGCGCAACCAATGTTCGTTTAATTATATAAATGTTTATTTCAATACCACTTCCCGAGGTAGCGTGGTTTCTGGTCAATAATGACAGATTGGGGATGGTTAGTTGGAACTTTAGGGCTAAAGGGATGTTATATAGGCTTCACCGAAAGTAAAGGCTAAACAAAAAACTGTAGGTAGTATGTAATTGAATAAACTGTGTGTCGCTCGCGGTTAAAGTGGCCTTGGTGGTTATAGCAACAGATTCCAAAGCAGACGTAGCCCAAATTCCATCCCTGTCCGCGGTGAATTTTGGGCAGTATATTAAAAGTTCTCAAACCGATCTTCTGGATGCATTGCTTTTTCCTCAAAATACCATGCTTAGTAAATACTGATAAGTGCATTCTTAATTGGATTTGTGCTTATGACAGGCTCGCAAACTTGCTTAAAATAATTTTCATCGCCGCCGGTGCAAATAATGTTAGTTTGGTTTAAACTAAATGCATATTCCTTGTCGTGGCTTTAACTACATATTACCGAAATGTAAATTTAACCAAAATTGAAACGAGAAGAATGCGAAAAATAGAAAAACGTTCAATAATTTCTAGGTATTAGTTTCACTTCAGTCTAATCACTTGTAGATTCGTTTTCTGCTTGCATAAAATAGCTAATATTTTAATTTTTTAAACTTTCAGTCTTTAAATTAAGCTTCAACACATAAGTGGGAAAATTAGAAATATTTCCTCAGTGGATTTCGGTTTAAAAATATATGATGGCGCTTCTTTCCTCAGCTAAATAATGAAATGAGCAACCTATTTGAGTAAAATTGGAAGAAACTTCAAGAAGTTTTCATCAATCTGCATTTAATACTTTTAGTAATATAAAGAAAAGCGATTAGACATCTTCAATTTATTTTGCGTTATTTCGTTCTTAAATAAAATTAAAGAACTCAAAATATTCTTTATGGCATTTTTTTTACATCATAGTTTGTTTTCGTGTTTCATTAATGCCATTATTTCAATACAATGATATTGTGTCCTTTGAAAGTTTTACTGCATTAAAGTAGAAAAGAGTATAGGAAATTAGTTATTTGATGAATGACTATCTTCTTTTCCAGAAGCGATTTAAAATTTTAAGATTGAAGTTTGAATATGTGTCTAAACTTTGTGAGACTGCATTGTTTTCTATCGCGTAATATTTTGAAATAAAATGAACTATTTAATAATATAAAAGTCAGTTTAATTTCACTTTTATGAACATATGAGTTATTAATTTGCCCAACTAGATGAATTCTGATTAAGAGAAATAATGTTCGTCGAAGTAGACGAGATTTAATTTATATCTCAAATATATTAAAGTAAATAAATTGCGTGATGGCAACGTTTTCAGTTCTGTTGCTCCCTTTAATACTCTGTTGTTTTCATTTTCCCTAAATAGGATAATGTAATGAAAAAATAAGGAAAATAAAAAAAAATTTGTATATACATGTAATTTGTAAGTTAAGCTTAGTATTAAGTTCATTTTGAATATAAAATTTTTTTGAAAACACGTTTGAAGCTAATTTTTTGTTTTATACGGAATATATTGATGTCTTTTCATCTTAATTTAAATACAACTAACTAGCTATTTTCAGATATTAATTAGTTCTTCAGATACAAAAAATGTCTATTACCCGATATGAATATAAAACTAAATTTAAAACTACACAGTCGCGCTTAAGAACTGTGTCTAACATTGTATAACTTTAACGGTAGCTAATTTTTAGGCCGATAACGCTCCAATGGTGTTATTTACTGCTGAAGTGAATACCAAAAAAGTCCTCGCAGAAGAGCCTGGATTTAGATGAAGCAGTCAAGACAATGATGGACGTAGTCATTGAGCCACAGAAGTGAATTTGAAGCAGCAAGTATTTGTATTTTGTTTTACTAAATGGACGCGCTTTATGCGACCGAACTTCTATAACTAATTGATTTAACATAAAGCATTTGTGTTGAGCCAAATGACTTCGTCTGATAGTTTGGCAAATATAGTAAGAATACTTATTATTATAATCAAGGTTGCGGTCTTGACATAAACACCTGACCCATTAATTACTTACATATGTCAGTATAAACTAAGAATTGTATAGTGTAGAAATGGCAATTCATCCAGTAGACCGGTTCGTTTAATAGTAAGAATACTGTCCGATTATCCTACATGCCTTGACCAAATATATAATGAGTGTCGAGCATAGTACTGCCTCACACTGATGAATCGACAACAAGCACGAAACGAATGTACACACGAGATTATACCTTCGCTTAGGCTGACTTTTGTTTATACTTTTGTTTATATTTCAGCTAATGTTTTACTAAATGTGCAACAACTAATACAAATTACTGTCTGGAAGTTAGGGATAATCACGTCTTGGTTAGACGACACCATCATAATAAATTCTGATGGAATCCACATAAATGACCCAACGTTAATATTGGTGAAGTCAACAATAACTAATTTCGAAGCTCATAATTTATTCAATACGTATAATGGATGGTTGGTAGATGTCTGGGTTATTCTCCTAATAATTAAATTTTAGACGCTAGTTTCACCGAGATCTGACTAAGAGTCTAAAAATATCCCTGATTTGATAGTATTTATTATTCTGATTGTAAATTAATGCAATATACCCTGTTTACTGTTACATAAGACGTCTTTTAGAATATGATTTCTCTTACGTCTCTTCTTGCATAGATGATATATACCACGTTTTCATGGGCTTTAAGCTTTGCGCAGCGAAGTATTTTCGTTGACGTTGCACTGTAACTCTATTGAGGTAATGAGATTTTTTGTTTTAATTGCAAATATAAATGAAGTAAAATTGACTATGACGTGATTCTTTAATTGAGTAATTAGAATATTTAATTTGTCAATAGTTATTTTGTAGAATTAAACATACGTATAAATGCGTTTAATAGATTCAAAAGCATTAATGAATAATGTGAAGATAAGAAGAAAGATGCTATAAGTTAATTGAGGTAGTAAATATTAAATAGTAGTATTCTTATTCATAAAAAAGCGCTGCTATCATATCCAACTTTTAATGTATAATAACATAAAATATATATTCAAAATCCTGCTTTTATACTTTAATTGTCGATTCGACAATAACAGATCACAGGTGTTCGTTTGGATAGTTGGATCGAAAACGATGACATTTGTCTCCACCAATGGCAAAGATTAGCAAAAAACAAAAATTGGTGTATAACTGAACACTAGATGCAATACAGAATGAAAATATTGCGTAACAAGATTAATCGAAATTACCTGAACTGCGTTTTGACCAACATATGCCGAATTCCAGTTTGTTTGCTAATTCAAAATATTTCAACATTAATTATCGGTTTTCTTCGTCAGTTCACTCATTATCACAAAAACTTTTATCTTCCGATGGACTGGATATGTTGACCGACAGTTTAAAATGGGACAATTTTTTTGTAGATTGCGTTTTAAAACTTGTGATGATGGATGAACCACGAAGACACCCGCCAATGTATTGTTAAAAGAAACAAAACTGTCGCTCAACTTAACCAGTCCACCGGAAGTTAAATGTGTTGGCGCGCTGCTACCATGCACATTCTCCATCAGAGCACTACGTAAATCTTATTAAGGAGGAAAGAATTGCACTGACCGCAACTTCACGATGTTGTGCATCTGAGTAACACAAGGGATTGCTGGCTATACAATTAAACAATAATTGATTGCGCGGTTGGTGGTAACAATTCTTTAATTTAAGTTTGCGAGCTTGAAGCAAACAGCAATCCCATTTTATTTAACAAAACTACCGCCAGTCGAAACGAACTGACGCATTTCGACCTTCCATGATCGTCATCAGACTTCGACGGCAAACAAGCTAGCGAGGATTAATCCGCAATCTAGTCACCGAAAAAGTATGCAAGACTACTATAGGTGAGGGCCCCGTATCTAATTTGGCTTTCCTTATGTTTGTTTCATTTGTTTGTTTTTTTAAAATTTGTGATGATGGATGAACTGACGAAGACATCCGCCAATGAATGTCTAATTAGTTTGAAGAAACAAAACAACTGGAATTCAGCATTTGTTAGTCAAAACGCAGATCGGGTAATTGAATGCAATTTTGGTTGCGACGGCCTTGTGAATGAGCTGCAAGATTCTAAAGAAAATTTCCCCTAGTTCATCCTCCAATCGTTGCAATTCTGGCAAGTTCTGGATGGGTCAATTCAAGTTGCCAACTTATTTTCTGCATAATTTATGCAGAAGACATACAGATTTATCATTCTTATATATTTTAATTATTTTAGTTTCTAATAAATTGCAAAAATTGTCAGAATGTAAATTTGCCCTTCGTGCTAAAACCATTCAGATTATGTTTAAGCCGTTTTGTGTTAGATGTTCAAAAAATGCGCAATATTTATTTTTTACCTAATTGATGAATTATTATACTTGTTTTTTATCGAACCATTCAGAATGAACACCCTTGAAACAACATTGCTAAGTTAAGATTAAATTAATGAATAATAAGAACAATCGGCGTGCGTGTGATAGTGAAGTTTTACCGCCTTAACTTATTAAATAAAGTGAGAATTTAATAAAATGTTTTTTGTATAGAAAAGCTGGTCAATCAGAAGTCTGGGTTAACTGCGCAAGACGCAGCCTTATTAAGGATTCATCATAATGAGAAGAACATTTTAAATGGAAGCTAGAATGTTATGCTAAATTCAGCTTACAAACAGGCAGAGTCTCGTCTACACATGTGTTACGCGCAACCTGCCGACTAAACATTAGGAGCTAGTAATAATTGATTTTGCATTTGCTAAAATCAAGTTTTCGATCTTGATATAAACACCTGACCCATTAATTACTTACCTTTGTCGGTATAAACTAAGAATTGTATAGTGTAGAAAAGGCAATTCATCCAGTAGACCGGTTTAGTCCTTATTTGGATCTCATCACAGGATATGGCTCGAACCTGGGCACGTCTGCATCGTAATCTGCTGCTTTAATCACTGAGTCACCCTGCCACACAATAATCGTAACTTTCAGACATATAATAACTAATGTTTCTAGGTTAGACTTTATTTTATGTGTTTATATCAATAGCGGCAGGTTGGCTCAATGGTTAGAACATTAGATTCCGAAGCAGACTTGCCCAGGTTCCAGCCCTGTCCTCGGCAAATTCTGATAGTACGTGATGAGTTCGCAATAAGGACAAAACCGGTCTACTGGATGAATTACCTTTCCTGCACTAAACTATTATTAGATTATAGTGAAATATGTAAGTATTATATTCTGTAGGATAAATTATCCATCAAACTTCCGTTTTAAGACTTTTGGAAGCATTTTTAAATAATCCATGTATAGTTGCGAACCTTGTAACAAATTAGTTCATTTGCGACCAGAAGGATAAACCAAAGGCAGCATGAAACGGAAAGTATAATCTCAAGCACATTCGTTTCGTGCTTACTGGCGACTCATCAGTGGGAGCCGGTATTACGCCCTTTAACCACTATATATTTTGGTCAAGAATGTGGGATAATAGGACGGTACAATCTCCTTGACGAATGTGTAAACCTGCAATAGTGAAGCTAACATCATATAGTTTACGACAATGCGACTTCAACTCTTCGGTACATTAATGTTGGTATCAGTTACTAACACAATAGCCATAGTGTTAGTATCCTTTACAGACTCGGTATATAAATTATATAGTGTTAGTTAGCGTTGAAGTCGCATTGTCGTAGACTATATGATGTTAGCTTCACTACTTCAGGTTTAAACATTCGTCTAGGAGATTGTACAGTCCTATCATCCCACATTCTTCACCCAAATATATAGTGGTTAAAGGACGTAATACCGGCTCCTACAGATGAGTCGCCAGTAAGCACGAAACGAATGTGCATGAGATTATACTTTCCGTTTATGCTGCCTTTGGTATAACCTTCTGGTCACAATTGAACTAATTTGTTACTAGGTTCGCAACACCTAATACATATTTGCATATATATAAGTTCTCCGCAACAAACAGTATTTAGCTATCGTATATGACTAGGCATGTATGAACGGCGTCTTTTGGTGAAATAATACGATTTCCGGTCATTTTGTGAAGCAATAATAGATATTGAGCAATATTGGTTTTTGTAAAGAACAATATTCATTGTAATGAACCATCGTTGTTTGTATCTTCAGCGAAACCTTTGATTCTTTACAATGCAAGCATTTTAGACTAAAACCGATTGTGCTTTTAGTAGCAAGATTGAAATGTTTTTGCTACAGCAATAATTGACTGAATCATGACGCCAGGTTCAGTTTAATTGGGAGCATGCTTTTATTGTTCATTTTATTATTTATTCCTTGTTTAATTTTGTGTTCTGCTGCTAACCAAAAACCTTTGGAAATGTTGTACATTGCGCCAACGCCCATATTTTTACTTCTTAAAATCGTTTATTTCTTACCGAGTGCAGGTTTGTCCAATAGCAAATCGTAAATCATTTTAGTTTGAGATTACTACACAAAAGAATTAAAAGCCAAATTAACGCACAAAATGACGTCAATTAAGAAATTTAATTACCGTTAAATCGCACAATATGAGTGATTAAACTGGGCTAGCCAATCAAAACTAGTTTTATGAATAACGTAACATGCCACAGATTAATGTAATAGTTATATATTCTTTAATAAGCGAGGCACATATCTGTTCAACTATGTAAATGTTATCGCGTACATAGTATGAAAAATGTTAAAATAGAACAGGATGGTTATTCCAAAGTCAGCATGAAAAAAACTATAAACACATATACACCTAGGTTTCGTGCTTATAGAGGCAACTCATCAGTCGTAGTCGGTATTACGTCAAAACAAATTATACGTTAGAGACAAGGAATGTTGAATGGCTGGACAAAGCAGATCTATATATATTTATGTAGTATATATATATATATATATATATATATATATATATATATATATATATATATATATATATATATATATATATATATATATATACATATATATATATACATATATATATATATATATATATATATATATATATATATAAATATATATATATATATACATATATATACATATATATATATACATATATATATACATATATATATATATATATATATATATACATATATATATATATATGTATTGTGTATTGAAGACGTAATCGTCTACTTTATATAAAATCTACTCTAATGCGGCTGCAAAGCTAATTACCTATAAATAATATGTTCCATTCCTGTAAATGGAACCAAAAGCATGATGTTTTAGTTATGCAAAAAATTTAAACAAAACGAATAATTTCAACCATTTTGAATATCAGTTACCGTGGGATCGATCTACATAAGTCATCAAATTTTGATGTAATCATGTTTTTATTCGATATAAAATGTAAGGAAATAGCAAAACGACAAGCATAAGTAAGTAATTTGACGATACAAATCACAATAAATAAACGAGATCGAAACGTCGTGAAGAGTTCGTTTTGTAAGCACATTGAAAATGCCTCGCTTTGACCTCTTCCCGAATTTAATCTTTTTCCCAGTCTTAGAAGCAAAACTTCCAAGCCTCTCATAAACAAACAAGCAGAAATGAAATTTCTCGAAAATATATTATTTTACTGATTTTATCCTAAATTCTTTTAGACGTAAAATTTCATCCGATCCTTTTTGTTTAATTCTTCTTTTGAAAATCGATTTGTGCACAAATATTTACCTAATATACATTTGAAAATAATAATAATAATGAATAATCTTATTCATTGTTCTAGTAATATATTTCGATAGCATTAAACCATGCTATAAGTTACAGCGCTATGCAACCTGACGGGATGCGCATATTAAATGCAATAGAATTAACCTATTGAATGTAAAACGACACCTGAATTAAATTTAAAGGCAAATCAGCTAAATGTCATGCAAGCTTCATTAAATCTCGTTCTCCTCTGAATTTATTTTACATATATATATAGGCCAAATACCCCTTCGTCCAAACTCAAAAATCATTAGATCGGTTTTGCAACAAACTGAAGAATAAAAACCAGCTGCACATACTGGTTTAATCACTCATGGCATGTTTTTATGACGAGTGTTTTTGAATTATGGGTCTCCCCCATCTCAGTTATGTCATTTACATTGAGTGTGTTAAAAACGAATAGTTATTGCATGCAATTGATAAATTATTATTCAGCCACTCTGGTCGAAATTAGTTAGATGAAAACAACGGTTATGAAAATGTACACACACACACATATGTGACACGCGAATATCTAATGAAAGGTCAGTCTGAGGTATATAAATATTATGACTAGAGGAAATAAAACACTTGCTTCATTTGTTTCGTGAGATGCAACTGATGAAGGCCTACGGTAAGATGGGCCGAAATATATTGCTAAAAGAAAATTACTGGAACAATGAAAGCTGCGTTAGTCAAAACGCAGATCAGGTAATTTCAGCTGCACATACGTCGACAAACATTTCAAATTAATATGAGCATTCAAAACTGCAATCCGCACACCGTGCGTTGTTACCAAATGGAAAGAACAAAATTGAGAAACAAAGAATAATGAAAGACAACACTCGGAGGTAAAAAATTTGTACACGTAACAGTCAACAATGCAAAAAGTTGGTTAATTCTCAATCCATCACAACAAGATTGACCAGATCTCGGACATCACTTTGTAAATCTGCGACAAAGACCTTGACACGTTCATGCCAGATGTGTTAGGATAAAAATCAAATTTAATTTTGACAGTTTAGATGAGATGCCACAGTTCTAAATCAATAGCTTATTTTAGTTAACCAAATACAATAAAATAATGTGAGGTAGTGCAAAGCGAAACAAGTATACTATATAGAAAATAATCCTTGTAAATGTTTTGCCAATAAGCTCACCTGAGTTATAAGCATTAAGAAGAATATTTCCATTTTGTAAAAGATTTGTACTTATTTGGACTTTTAGGAGGTTTTTTTAGCGGGGTAACGTTATATTTACTGATGCTATGATATTCCTACATAGGCCCGGTACCTGACTTCGAAAAAAATCGATTTCTTATGCCGTGTTTATAATCAGTCTAACTTTCTAGCTGGCGTCCGTCCCTTTTTCCCGGTGTCGTGATGTGAGAAGTCTAAGTCGAGTACCATACGTGTATTATGTGCAATTTTGCAAATTAAATTAAAATTCAATATCAGACAAATTTGACCGTGCTGTAGACGGCAAAAAAATAAAATATTGTTAACAGAAAGTTAATATCTAGGCACATAAGCAATAAGTCATAAATCACAGTTAATAAATGCAGAGTGCGCTAGCAGTATAGTTATGAGTTACGGATAATCGATCAAGAGCACACAAAAATATAAATCCTGGCTTTGACAGCTTAGACACAGTAATTCACAACATGCTGCCGGCGTGTTACGGGCGGGTGTGTGTTACTTTTTAACAAAACCCCATTAATTACGAATAAAATGGCAGATCAACAAAATCTCAACTAAAACTGCTTGAAACCAACAGAGATTGTTTCTAAAACCACAGTTAGGAGAAAGATTGCCTAAAACCAGAATTAGCACATGTGACCCTGAGGTGGACCGGATCCTTGGAAATTGAGTCTCGTTGGGTTGTCACGCGGAGCCGCGCGTTCTAGACTAACTCACAAGGTTGTCACATTGGTTAAGCGGATTGCGTTTCTGACACAGTGAATAAACTAACGGTAAGCGTCTCAAATAATCACTGACGATCGATGTCAAACACTTGGTTAGTGCGTGGCGCGTATATTCGGATTAACAGGAGAATGGGCGAAAGTGATTTCTGGTGCCTTCAAAAAATCACAGTCATTGTTAGTAAATGGTGCTCGTTATTCGTGTTCGACAGACCATCAAAGTGAAAGGAAACTCTTAATTTTAACTAACGGATAGTTGATGCTTGTCCGCCTTGGACAACAGACCAACTAAGAGAAGGACGACATCAAACAAAATCCTCCATCTCCACCGCAAATGGGTGAACTGATTATCTGTCGTAGCACACATATAGAAACCAATAGTAAAATCAATAATGGTTGCGCACTGCACTGGCGAATGCGCGAAATAAATTGGGTCGGCTTATCCGATGAGTCATGCATGTTTGATAAGTTACAACAAGCTAATGCAGATGGACAGAAATATAAATAAAACTGAGAAGGGACTTATATTGTTGCCTACTCGACTGAGATTTAATAAATACAATGGTAATATACATCTGATTTTTGATAGGCCATTCTATTTCGACAGGTTATGTCAACAAAATCGAGTTCACTTTCTTGAGCCCCAGAAAGAAGTTCGAGGAAGGTGATTTGCGATGCAATTTTATTTGTGCTAGTGCGCAACACACGTCAAAAAATGCACGATGGTGTTACGGCAGCCTTCACTGATACCCGTGCGCCGCTCAAGCCCGAATACAGATGATCCATTGATTCTTGGAATGTAAATCACTTTCTTTTCGAGCTAATCTGTCTTTTACGGCGGCTGAACTCTACGCACCTTGTAACTACATTGATTATCTCCGAAAGACCAGATTATCTTTGAGCACACCGGAATATGCTTCTGCTATCCTAATGTAGGAATGATCAGACCAGATGAGGCGTTGCCTTTCTGCTATAAACTTTTGCTTAGCTTACGCTAGTTTCCGCAAAGGCAAACCGGTTTTCTAATCTTTAACGTAGTACATGTCTACTCCCAACTATTCTGCATATGAAGAGAACGATAATTTTAACAGGTGTCAGATGTTTCTTCTGAATTATTTTCGCTTTCCGACACCTTCGGAATTGCCGGTGATTGCAAGGCCAAACTAAGTCAAGTTTGCGCGGATATTGGATCTGTAGAAAGGTAGACCTTGCCTGTCCGGCACCACAAACAGCATCTGGCTACTAAGTGTAGCAATATGATTCATGCAGATGAGACGGTGGCATTTCGTCGTACTCAGTGCGACAACGGTCTGGTAATCAGGCGATGGCTGTCTTCCATCTTGGACGCAGGAGCGTATCACGAGTTTTTTTGGCTCGATCGATGCATCTGACCACAGTTGCCTAGCCTGCATACTTCGATTGTATTTTCGCTTATGCGGCTACATAAATTCCGTCCAAATATCTGTGCCCCGGAAACGGATATAAATGTGCAAAATACCCTCAGGGACGACGCACAGTCTCTAAGTGCGCCACTTGTATCTAGAACCAATGGGGTATCCTTTGAAACCGGGGAGCGCTTTATAATAAAATATTAGGCGGGCCTTGGCTCGTCTTCCCATGTAGAAATGCATCCTCTTCTGCAAAACTAGAAGGAGATCGTGGAATGTAAGAAGAATTTGCTGCCAGCCACACTGAAAACGAAGGAAAATACTGACTAAAATTGTTCACGAATCGAAAACAGCGTCTAAGCGCCATCAATTTATGATGCAAAACTTGTCAACTTCTTCCAAAAACGCCTTAATTTGCAGCACATAACGAGCGGCGTGATAAGCAATGAACTAACGAGTTAAACATCTAAGCTTCTACTCTCAACCAGGTGGCAAGGGTTTACATTATAATGAAGAATCACAAACCCGCTTAGTCGATCGCGTTCCTTCGGAACTCTTTAAGTTCAAGTATGTATTAGTTCTTGCGAACCTAGTAAAAAATTAGTTCACTTGTGACCAGAAGGATAAACTAAAGGCAGCATGAACGGAAAGTATAATCTCATGCACACTCGTTTCGTGCTTACTGGCGTCTCATCAGTAGGAGCCGATATTACGCCCTTTAACCACAATATATTTGGTAGAAGAATGTGGGATAATAGGACGGAAGTTTGTTAGTTTAAAGTTTCATAATGTTCCACACAAGCTTATAAATAAAATATGAAGAAAGGTATCCGTTCATAACACATTTTTAGTGCCCGTGGAGTGTCTATCCGAAAAAGAAACGTGACATTAGCATTTATTTTAACTACCGTCCTATTAATTTACTCCGTGCTTTATCATAATTGGTCGCTGCTGTCATTCGGAGACAAATTCGCGACAAGCAAGAGTAGCCCACTGGGCCAAACCAGGTGGTTTCGACCGAGGTTGCCTTGAAACTCCATAGAATAAGGTGCGATGGCGATGGCCGGTTTGATGATCTTGAATATGCAGACGATGCTGATCTGATGACAGCTACGGTAAACGGTCTTCCTAGTTCCATTAGTTGTGCTGAACAATTGCTCATCAGTAACGTTCTGAAGCTACACGCATTGCAAACGGTCGGCATGAACAATTTTGGTGATACAAGAAAGATCATTTTACGCCATGACTACAAGAGGTAGTAGCATAGCAGATTTCACCTTTAGACAATTGAACGAGTCACTCTGGACAATCCAGTCAATTTCACAAGGCAACAAGATATTTAAATGAAGCGGAATTCCGGTCACCTTTCCTGCTATCGAGATTTTAAGATGACCAAAATTAACTGTTAACGCCAAAACACATTTGCTGATTATCGTATTAATTTGGGTGCGTTAAGGTCACGGCCAGGTGAGTGTAATAAGGCATTGGTAAAAAACAACTTATAGAAGCCGACCAGATCTACGCGCAATTTAATTTTCCATCAACATCGAACCTTCCACAATCATTGACTGCACGGATGGCGGCAACAATTCTTTAAGTCAAGTTTGCGAGCTTCAAGTAAACACCAATCCTATTGTATTTAACCAGTCTTCGAACGACATAGCAAAATTGCCGTCAGTCACACATACCGACGTCTGTCGACTTTCCGTTGTCATCATCAGGGTACGACGACAAATAGGAGTTTACTTCAAGCTAGCAAATTTGATTGCAATAACATTGCACTTTAAATGTTTATGCAAATAACTCAGTGCTGCCCTTCTTGGCTGTATTCTCGCCGCCGTTTCCTTGTGCTGGACAATTGATAGCACTTGTAGGTCTGTAAATTCTTTATTCATTTACATTTTCAGGTGCACCGATTTTATTTGATCTTGACTGATGGGCTCTTACTTGTCTCTTCATTTTGAAGCCCTCCATCAGCTGCTTGTCTGAAAATAAGTTTGGAACAATATTTTCCACAATTTTTTTCAAATTTTCGGGACCTAATTTCCGGGCCCATCTTCAGGGTTCACACCATACTCACATTTGCCATACGTTGATTGTTCCTGTGCGTATGATGTCAAGCCTGAAGATGGGACCGGAAATGAATTCCCAAAAATTCTGAAAAAGTGTTGAAAATCTTGTTCCAACGTCATTTTCGGACAAGCAGCTGATGGAAGGCTTCAGAGTGAAGGGACAAGTGAGAACCCATCAATCAAGACCAAAAATCGGTGCACCTGGAAATGTAAGGGATTCAAGATTTTACCAAACTAAGAGGGCTATCAATTTTTCCGCACAAGAAAACAGCGGCAAGAATACAAATACCGAACCTTGTTATGGACAGTAGGTCGCGTTGGTTTGGGTACTATTTAAGAAGATCAATTTCATGTTCTGTTCGCTAGGTCACCAAGTGAAACCCGTTGTGTGGCTAGAACCGCAGGAGGGCTAGGTCATCCATATCTTTGTCGGACAGAGGCCATTTGGTTACGTTGCACTTTAGTGACAAGCAGTGTTCAGTGAAGACACCTGGCAAATTCTAAACTTTTGACCTAAGTTCATCTGGAGTCCTTTGTGCGCAAGATTTTGATTCCCTATTACAAATGTTTTATGTTCTTTAGACAAGAAAACATTGCCTGGGGTGTGAATATTTTTAAATTGAATTTTAGAGCAATGTTTAATGTGAAATTGCGTTAATGTCCTTATTATCTCTTCAAAAATTGGAGACAAAAAAACACAATTTAGTTTATTGGGAACGAAACCGATCTACTGGATGAGGAGCCTTTTCCACACTATCCAATACCTAGTTTATACTGAAAAATGTATGAACATAATGGGTCAGGTGTTTATATCATGTTCGCAACCTTGATTAAAGGTGTAGGCTCTTTATGTCATCATTTAACTAAAGGTTAGTTGGATGAATGATTTGAAGTAAAAAATTGACACAAAATTCGATTATAAACCTTATAAAACTAGCTTTCGTTACCCTCAGTTGTCGAATACGCTAGATCGATGTAGTTCTCATACAAAGACAATTCCTCTCGGAGTATTGTTATACTCCGTTATGTCACAGGTATTTTGAACTAGGCTTTCCCAAACCCAACCAACGATGCAGCTATTTTCAACTACTACTGTCTATTAAACCATTTTAGAGAAATTCGTCACACTTCTTACTTTTGGGTTTACTTAACCTTTATGCCAATAAGTAATTTTATTACTGTTTAGACGCCAAACTGGTCCGATTTTAATTGGTTTATCCAAAGATTAATGCTCCTATTATTAATTACTTTTATTGCTTAGAAATTTCTTTTTGTCTTCATACAACTTTTACATCGTTGAGCATGCAAGAAGTTTATTTTTCCACATCTCGCATAAATTATCAGAATTCATTAAAAAAATATTCATCCTAGTTAACTTTACGATAAAAGAATGTTTTACCTTTACAATTGCTCATTGTTCTCATAGCGAACATGTGTATATTACAGCATATAGTCCAGGAACAAAGGAATACAATTTACAAATTTTATCAATAGGCCAATAGGACTTTGCATACGCAAATCCAATGCTATAAAAAAAATTTCTGATGCAACAAATCTCAGTACAATTCCTAATTCCATCGTTTAAACAACATTTATTAGAATGACACATTTAAAGTCAGAATTGATGCCCGGATTGCCTTGGAACCTAATGAAACAAAACACCGTGTTCACTGGATCGTTGTAGTCTCTACACGATCACAACAACAAAAATATACGCAATAACGAATTTGCCACCCGGCTCAGTGGAGAGATGCTTCAATGGAGGTGCTAAATCTGTTTTTCTGCATATAAATCTGATTTTTGTGGCATTCATTCTGATGTGAAATGGCGTAATATGCCATCCGATCTAAAAGAATAATTCTCACACAACGAAGATAATAAATAATTATTTTACTGTACTGTCGTTCTGATAGGAATATATATATATATATATATATATATATATATATATATATATATATATTTATATACGCGCTTTCAAACACTAATAAGTGTAAATATAGCTTGACATGCAGTTCGTTGAAAGCATTTTGTTCTTTTGGAAGTGGATCTGGATATGACTGATTAACATCTACTATTCAAGATCTTAAGTAGCATAGTTAATTTGACCTATGCCTACATTTCGTATAGTTTAAATCATAAAGTGGACTGTGCAACACATGACATGCTAATTGGAACACATTGTGTCGGAAACCTTTAAAACTGTGGATCACAGCATTTTTAAAGCCAGCAAGCTGCAATTCTGTAATCAGGAACTAATTCTGTGCTGTTATACAAGTTTAAAGCTAATAATCAATGCTCGAATGGTCTACAAATTTCTTATGATCATCCATATTTTGTGCTTACCTCACTTGGCAGAAAAATGATCAAGTTTAGTTTATGCTTCTCGTTCTACTGAAGTAAACGAAGATGCTTATTAAAAACGGCTCTTAGGAAACTTACTGTGTAAATGTTGTACAGAAAAACAGACAAAGATAATAAACGGCTTTCATAAAGGCCAAATGTCAGCTTGAAAGGTGCTGAAGTGAAGTTGCCAAAAGTGTTTAAATACGACTTATTTTATTTTTCTGTCAAAACCGCTTGTCCAAATTTTATCAATAGTGTTCGCTTCAAAGCGGCAACTCATAAACTAAACTGAAAGCAGTTTGGCACGCCTATGTTACGTTTTCAATTATTTTCGAAAACGTGCTCTTTATCACAGGATAAATTAAAAGCGTAAACTAAAACTGGACAAAATGTTAAATAATAGCAGAGCCCAAGACGAACTGCAAACTATCGTCTTGATGTTGGGCTACTTTCGCGCCTACGCGACGCCAATAATTCTGCTGTTTGGAATTTCCGGCAACACCTTGGTGCTTTTTGGTTTCGTGATTCAACAGGCAAAGCAGCCGTGTCGATTCAATCTCTATCTGATTTGCATATCTGTAGCTAACATCTGTGACATGATATTCAACTCTCTGCTTAATGACTTTCTTGGTAGAGGCCTGGCATTTGCTTCCAGCAATCAAATCCAGATTAAACTGGACACAGTCTCGGTCAATGCCTGCCGGCTGTTTAGCTATCTTCCTGATGTGTTCACATTTCTAGCCGCTTGGACTCTGATTGTGTTTACAGTGGACAGATTTGTAACCATTCTTGAACCGATACGGTATCGTGGTGATCGTCACCTAAAAATGCCCTGTATCTCCGTGTTTGTTATCTATCTCACGGCATTGGTTCTGTTTTGTCCACATTTTGTCTATCGTGATATCACCTACAACGGATTGAGCGCAAGTTGTATTTTACAGACAAAGGATTCGGATGGCGCCAAGTATTTGCTGTTTTTGGCTATTATCGGGACCTACGTTTTACCTACCACTATAATATTGGCATTCAATATTGCTATTGTGGTTAAGTTAGCAAAAATAAAACAACTGCAAGAACAACTGTCTACTCAGCATGATAAATCATCGCTAGAAATGACGCGTATCATTGGAAATTTGGGCTTGAACACACTGTTCCTATTCATCACCATGCCGCTCGTGGTCTTGATTATACTTCGTTACGACGCAGATAGTGGTAATTATGCTGTAACTAATCCCACCTACTACACGGCTATTGTCAACTACTCACGTCTATTCAACTCGTTAAGAGCAATTCGTTACATTTTTGACTTTTGGATTTACTTCATCTTTATGCCAAACTTTCGACGCACAGTTACGATTTTATGTCATACGAAATTTTGCGAAAATTTAAAAGTGCATTTTGCTAAGCACGTTGATTGCATTAAACGTTGCGCTTGCATTATTTGGAAAGGCAAAATTTTTACGAGTCGAGGAAAGGCCACATTTTATTCGGATAAGAATTTTGCTGAACATTCAAATAAAGGAAACAACGATATAGCTATGCGAAACGACATGAAAACCCAGACAGGTTTGGTAAAATCCTCACTAGAGGCAGAATAGAGAAAATAAATTATCCTCATTATATTAACGAACAAGATTGTGGAGTGCCAGCTTCATATTTTCTAGTGCCGCGTTTTGCGTACGCGGGTTTTAGCTTTGCACCGACAGTTTCACAAAGATCCGATTGATCACAATTTCCATTTTTGTTTTGTCCTCGATCAGGCTGAGTTTGTATTCGTCCCAATGGAAATGCGGTTCTATCACATTTTCATTGGGACGAATACAAACTCAGCCCGATCGAAGACAAAACAAAAATGGAAATTGTGATCAATCGGATCTTTGTGAAACTGTCGGTGCAAAGCTAAAACCCGCGTACGCAAAACGCGGCACTAGAAAATATGAAGCTGGCACTCCACAATCAAATTTCAAAAAAATATTCAACAAGTTGTTTTCGCCCGTTTCCAAATTTTGATTTCGATTATTTTGAAACTCAACTCCGTGTTTCTTTGACAAAGATGTTCTCATTACACCTATTATCGACAAATAATAAGACAGGTGAAAATTTCCGTTTAAATGGCTGCGTTTCACATAACGATTAATGACATAATAGTGCGTTGTGTATGTCTAAAACCTTCAAGGATTCAGTGAAATTTTATTAAACTCGCACGAACTTTCATCAAATTGAAACTACAGTGATCTTATAACAATTGTATTTTAATCGATGGATGATCACGCGTCATTTATGCGTGCGTGTCTGTTTAGTAGTGTGAAGCATTAAGTTAAATAGGATTGCATGCAAATGTGCGTACATCTAAGTGA
Organism: Eudiplozoon nipponicum; assembly: GCA_029291075.1. Classification (NCBI taxonomy): domain Eukaryota; kingdom Metazoa; phylum Platyhelminthes; class Monogenea; order Mazocraeidea; family Diplozoidae; genus Eudiplozoon; species Eudiplozoon nipponicum. Next base: position 140,205 of record JAQBSW010001111.1, read on the forward strand.
AATTCACAAGCTGAATTTAAATGTGCCCATTACACGCATCAACTTAATTGGTTTATTCGTGCTATGCTAATGAATTTATTTTAAATAATGAGCTTAGATAAGACGTAATAATTCAAAATAAACTAAGGTCTGCAAAGAAATTTAGAAAATAACATACTGAAAGAAAGAGCGCAGTTATATTGTAATTAAAAGGCGACATTTATTAACGGTTCATTATAAATAAATTTTACGGATTTTAAAGTGCCAAAATTAATAGATACAGTAAGATGAATAAAGACAAATCATGCAATTATGATATAATCCTAAAATTGTTTGATTGATCGTCTACAGTTTTCAAACACATATGAGCTATAACAGTTAAATACTGTTTGTTGCGGAGAACTAATATATATGGAAGTATGTATTAGGTTTATCCTTCTGGTCAAAACTGAACTAATTTGTTAGTAGGTTTGCAACACCTTATACATACTTACATATGAACTTATCTTAATCCTACGTAATTAATATTTTACTGGAGCGACTTTCTGGTTCCGATTTGTGCAATCATCGATTCCTAATATAAGTGTTTTTGTTAATCGAATCTGGTGATTTCTTCATGTATGTTTCATGTATTTCGTCATCTCTGGATTGGATTTCAGTAGATCCTCTAATCAATTTTGTTGATCCACTTCGGTCACTTATCGTAAGGCGGTGATAACAATCTAGGTTAATTATATTTCTCAACGCACTGCATGATATGCAATCTCTGATCTATTGCAAGTTCACATTTGTATGCAGTTCTAACATCCCCGATTTTACTCTAATTGGGAACATGGCTTCACACCTTTACCTGAGATTACTTATCGTAACGCGTTGATAACAATCTAGGTTAATTATATTTCTCAACGCACTGCATGATATGCAATCTCTGATCTATTGCAAGTTCACATTTGTATGCAGTTCTAACATCCCCGATTTTACTCTAATTGGGAACATGGCTTCACACCTTTACCTGAGATTACAATCGCTGCTGATGTGCTTAACGGTTAAATTTGCTCGGAAAAATAGTACTCTAACACGCAACAGCAAACAATGCGAACAAATGGTTAATTCCAGGCCATCAACACAATAATGACCAGATCTCAGACATCACTTTGCAATATAGCGAGAAACACGTTTACATTAAAACAGGCACACACACAGACACAAACGCATACACACTTACCAATCAGCAAAAACAAGAATTAGAAGTAAAACATAGTCAGATATGTTGCCACCCACATAATCATATGCAAACCCAGAATGTATATAAATGAAAGATTGTAAAGCGAAATTTAGTAATCTCGAAATAAATGACCATTATCCACTTTGTTATTAATGTTTTTTTCCTAATAACAAATATACGGGGTAATAAACGAAGGCAATGAACATTATATATATATATATATATATATATATATATATATATATTATATATATATATATATATATATATATATATATATATATATACAAATTTGGTTTTTTAAATAGTAATGCATACGATTCACCATGAGTATATAATATGCTTGCAAATTAAATTTATAATTTTTCCTACATTCTATATGGATATATATATATGTGTACTAATTAAAAATATAATTGTGGAAAATTGAAAAGATCATTCAAGCAACAGAGCGGATTCATTTTTCTTCATATGCGTATGGTTTACCATGAATATAAAGTACATCAGCGAAAATGCCTATTTATTTATAATTACATCTCTATATCTTATGTAAATATATAAATATCTATCAATATATAAAGATGTAAACATTAAAAATACTCTGCATATCTAAATAACCATATAAGCAAATATTAGTAAGTGAAATATACAAAAATAAATCTTTATTGAATGAGGATACCACGTTTGCTACAATTTCATTTTCCTGTGAATATGGTGTCAATATCCTGATGGTGGAACACGAAAGTATGTTCCGAAACTTGGTTAAATATCATTTTCGGTGAGTTCACTTCTGGATTGCTTCAGAGTGAACGAATCAGTGATAACACATCATTTAATGCAAAAGACGAGTTGTGCATCTATAAATGTAAAAGAATCAAGATTTTACCGACCAACGAGTTAGATCAAATTTCTCGCAAGAGGCTACTGCTGAAACAACTTGAAAGATGACAGACCTGCGCAAAGAAAAATGTCTTTTTTATAAGCAAAAATGTGAGTTGATCCCACCTACATTGCATGAAATTCAGATTGAAAATGGTAAATCAGCCAAATACACATTCATTTATGTCCACATTTTATACAAATATCTATCTATATATACGTTTTCAAAACATACATATACTTTTATCTATATAAATATACATACAAGCAATAAAGTTGGTTCCTGCGACTTCAAGAGTATACGATTCGCCACGAGCATTTTGTTTATCATTAAAATACATATTTTATTTTTTTTATTTTTTAACCAACATGTTAAATAAATATATAAATATCCATTAATATATACGTTTTTATATATTATTAAACATATCTAAATAAAGCATATAAGCAACAGAGAGGATTCATTCTACCTCAAGTGAGTAAGATTTACCTTGAATATATAGTATTACAGACCACATCCGAATTATCGGTAGCCATATTATATATATATATATATATATATATGTATATAAGATCAATAATATATACGTGTACAAACCATATATAATATTCATATATGAATAAATAAAACAGCAATCGTGCAAATTCCTCCAATGCACACGATTAACAATGAATATAGTATATTAGCTAAATAATTATTTTTTTGCCATGTCTTATTTAACTATGTAAATATCCATCCTAATTGTTCCGAATTCATAGTTGCGATATCTTATTCGGATTTATTCTTAACTCTGATTCCTCCAATCCACATTTCCTGTCATTCGAAAAGGTTTCATTATATATGGAGCCCAATAATTTGCTTTCAAATGTCTACTTCCCCAGATTCATTCCTGATTTTATTTCATCAACTTTGTTAATATATTTAGATTACATAACGTAATGTGTTTACAGCATTCCCAGTCTATCTGATGATCCGTGTCTATTGAGTGCTTGGCTAGATTTGATCTTTAATTGTGTATATATTTGCAATTCCGTTTTATTTTCCTCTCTACGTACCTTTATTGGACGTATGGTTTAGTAAATGTACCTGAGTTTTCAATCTTTACAAGATATCTCATAAACCTCTGATGTGACGAGGGGTTCTATTTCTTTCTTTTGGTTCAGTAGATCATTGCCTGGACTATGTGATTTTTCTGATACTATTCTGATGTTGTATTTCGCTGCTAATGTCCTTAATTTTCTACTCAATCTAGAATCAATTAGAACCAGAATCCTGCGTTTTTCTACATCCATTACCTGCTTTTCCCAGTTAATTTTTCCATTCAATCTCACTTGTGTCCCGTTTATGATTTTCTTAATTGGTTTTGTCGTTCAAGCATTTATCCAGAATATTTCTTTGAATATCATCAGTTCATTTTCTCTATATTTTAAATCCATGATTTTACGACTTCTTAATATCATGGATTTTAAAATGCCTATTTTCGTCCCATTCGGGTCATTAGAGCAGAAATTCTGAAGGGTACCCCAGTAAGTATCATTCCTATATATAACTTTAATTTCTGAGCCATTCGTTTTAATGTCCTACCCATAAATGATAAATCGTCTTTGCCTTCTTAATCCATCGTAAATTTCAACTCTCCAAGTTTATTAACTAAATACAGATAATTTTCCAAATCATTTTCGCTGTTTTCAAATTTAAAATATGCCATCTATGAACCTCAAAAACAAGTTTTGTTTGAGAAGTGATTTGAACACAAGATTTATTTCTAAATAATGCATGAAAATGTTAACGACAGAAACCGATAATGCAAGTATGTATTAGGTTTTGCGAACCTAGTAACAAATTAGTTCAGTTGTGACCAGAAGGATAAACCAAAGGCAGCATGAACGGAAAGTATAATCTCATGCACATTCGTTTCGTGCTTACTGGCGTCTCATCAGTAGGAGCCGGTATTACGCCCTTTAACCACTATTTATTTGGTAGAAGAATTTCCATATATATATATATATATATATATATATATATATATATAACAATATTGTGTTAGAAAATGTGGCTACGTTTATTTTCAATTTTACCTTATCCGGTTCTGAAAGCAGTTGTGCCATTTTAACGGCCTCCGAGATTATATAACTTCACTGTAGCATTTACGCCATGAAAATGCAAAAAACTTTTCAAAGGAGCGGTATCATCTTGGTCAGGATATAAACTTCGTTGCTTTTGTTTAAAATCCAATATTTCCTTTGTGATTACTTTTTTGCATAAACTACACAAAAACTTAACATCTTTTAAAGACAACATAACATTATCATCGAATACTATTTTAGAAATATTGAAATTTCGTTTAGGATGCTTCTGCAGCAAAATAGGCTACGCAACAAAATAAACTATTTCCAACATTATAATTCAGGATAGAAATTCATTTAAGAATATTATGTTACTTGTGAAACAAAGTAGTCAGTCAGGCTTGCAACAAAATCGTACACGATTGATCAACCTTAGGTGGTCAAACTAAGGGCTCTAATAAAAGTAAGGGCTCTAATGTAGATTTTAAATAAAAGGAAGCTTAATTAAATTTATAATGGTATCGGACACAAAATAGGATACAAACCCTGCGTCCAAAATGTAGAATTTCTTTCAACCCTTTTTTGCATCAATAAGCTTGCTAATTTGCTTCAACCTATATGGATACCATCAAAGCAGGGAAAGTGCACCTTCTGGGTATGACAAAGCATGGTGAATAAATTATATTTAGTACTGTTCTCCTGTTCAAAGATGAAAAGAAATTTCATCATATAAGAGAACTATTTCATTCTAATTTTTTTATTAATCAACTATATATATATATATATGGAAATAATAAAACTTTATTTTACAACCTTTTATTTGTATAAATCCTCGGTTTTCTTCTGATTATGTGGGTGAAAAATAATCTGATAAATACAAGAATGAATAGATCTCAGACCTAACTTTGCAATTCAGCGATAATGACCCTTTCAGACACACAGAAACGCACTGACACATACACAAATACACATACAAATTAACCCAACCAAAGTATAGAAGTAAAAAGAAAATCAGACTTGTTGCCACCAAGATAATAAAGTGAGAAACCAGGATGTAAATAAATAAATAATTGTAAATTGAAGTTTATTATTCTCAAAATAAACGGCTATTATCCACATTGTTATTAAATGCTCTTTCTCTTCCTAATTATATATATATATATATATATATATATATATATATATATATATATATATATATATATATATATATATATATATATATATATATATATATATATATATAGTTATTTAAGTTTCAAAAGACAGCAAATAAAATAAAGCAATTAACGTTTTATTGTTTAATGGCTATGCTAGACAATTAATTGAATCCAGTATTAAAAGGGGAAGTAAACAAAAACAGACGTATTTAGGACAAGACAAGAAAGCCGAATACCTGAACATCCTGTTCAAAGAGGATGCAGTTTCCCGAATAGCAGAAAAGAAATTTGAAGCGGAATTCACACGCACATTTAATTCAGTTAAACTACGAGTTTTAGTTAAGGTCACATACTTTGCACTACCACCAATAAAAGAGAAACAGCCGTTAATTTTTACTTCAAATATTATTTTCCAATATGCATTCGCAAGTTGTCGATCAACTAACGAAGGCCAATCGACCAGACGTTTAAATTCTCGAATGAGTGAGCATTGCAACTTAAACGCATGTTTCGAATCAAGTAGTGAATACACGTCTTCAAGTGCGCATGACATTGTTGAAATCTCACATGTATATTCTCCAGACGTAGCATTTAAAATAATTGCTAAATGCTTTTAAAAAAGAGAGTTAGCCACATAAGAAGCTTTGTGGATAAACAAATTGCAGGTGGATTTAGGCTTACAGAATAAGCATGTTCAAGCATTGCGCTTGAACTGGAGGTGACGCACGCAATTGATTGGCTGTTTCCCTTATTTCACACTCTCTCTGTGTTTACATTATTATATCTTGTTTGTTCTTTCAATTTCTATAAAAATTGATATTTTATTTCCATCTTTTGAGAATAAAGTTCGAAAAAGCAGATTCCTTGTATCTGATAAAATTTATTTTTATTTTTGCACATGGAAGGAGTACTATGAATTTTATTAAGGCTCGCCTTCCAAAAGATTCTGTCAGAAAACTAGATTAACTAGTGACGTTAAAATTTAGAGCACAAATAGCATGATATATATATATATATATATATATGATATATATATATATATATATTGAAGGTAAAATCAAAGATAAAGTTAAAACAAGGACAGCGTTCTAAATAGGGGAACACCCTAACATTTGTGTGCATCAATTCACGTTGAGGCTGAATGCCTAAACACGCTTTCTCGGATTGCATAAATAAGGCCGCACGGTTTGTATCCACAGAGCTTCATATGTTGCTAATTTATTTCTCTAATCACAATAGGCAATTATCCTAAAGACCACGACTACAGAACATGAATACGAAGTTTAAATGATTTTGCACAGTTGCAGACATAATTTCACAATTTGATGTGGCACGGACATTGGAATTGCAATGGTTTGCATTCTGTTTAGTGACAGTCTGGTCGAAATACTAAAGTAAATTGATTGACATTTTACACGCGCATATAGATAAGCAATGTTTGACGTCAAAATTAGCAGCTGTTTCTATTTAATTGCAGGTAAATGCAATAGCTTGCGCAGTTTAATTGCATTAAGTGTGCATATGGATGCTGCTTAAACTACCAAATGCAATTAAACAATAATTGATTGTGCGGGTGATGGTAACAATTCTTTATATCAAGTTTGCTAGCTTGAAGTAAACACCAATCCCATTTTATTTAACCAGTTGTCGAACAACATAACAAAAATACCGCCAGTCGCACGCACTGACGCGTTTCGACCTTCATCATCATAGTACGACCATTTGCAATGTGCGTGAAACAGAATCCTCAATTCGTAGGTTTAAGTAAGTTTTCTCTATTTTCAGGTCCTACTCCCCTATGTTCTCCTTTAATCAGTTGACACAATAACTTGTTTATGAATGCCGGCCGACATTGGCTGCTATTTGCTTTGATGTTTTTGTCATATTTAGAATCTGGACTAACCAGCCTGTCAACGCTTGAAAAACATCTTGCACCGTTGAGAATTTTTTTCGAAATGACACAAAACTGCTACAATGCAAATCCTGTGATAACCAGGTTGGCTTATGGTAAAATGTTATTTCGAATTAACCAATAACCTATTCAAATAACCGTACATAGTGGGCTTTCTCTAACGTGAAATAGATACTGTTTTGTGCTTCACTGAAAGTTTGATGCAGTGTTCGTGACTGAGACTCGTTTTAAGTACAAACAGTTTTTTTTATCAACATAACATTTATGTTGGGAACATTTACTTATGTCTCTATTTAGCAATGTGTTCTCTAGATGTCTTTATGTTAACCTTCGTGATAGGTGGCTTCCCATTGCCACAAAATCACTTTATTTGTGAATACTTCCGTTAAAACGAAACTTTACTTCTTTCGTGCTGAACAAAATAAGTTTGCATTGATCATTATACGGCAATCTGGATGTTAGTAATTTTGATATATTGCCTGAACTATAATGTCACTAGTTTCTTTAATTAGAGCACTTTTAAATAAAGGCGCAACGTGCAAAGACAAAATAATCTTATATTTATGATTGGTGTTGTTTCCACCTATATTGTTTGGGTCGTTTATGCGGATTCCATCAGAAATTATTATTAATGCATCATCCTGTCGAGACTTAATTATACCTAATCCTGCAGTCAAGTTGTTCATTTGCGCAGTCAATCCTCCAATTAACGTTTCAACTCGTCGGAAGTTGTTAGTTATCTTCACACACATGCTTTATTTTAAAATCAATTATATATAGTATTTTGCTCGTATAGAGAGCATCGATTTACTAAAACAAATTTACAAATATTTACTATATTATGTTCACTTCTGCGGCGCGGAGTCTCCTTCCACCATTGTGCTGCCTGCTTCATTATGATGCGGGCGCTTCTGCGAGGACTTTCTGTTGAATTCATGCCAGCCCTATATAGGACCATTGGTGCGTTCTTAATCTCAAAGGAGGCAATTGCTACAATTTGTACCTTTACTTGTATTTACGAGCTCAAAGCAATCGAAAACCCAAATGATTATCTAGTACATTAAATCAAGTTTGCGAGCTTGAAGTAAACACCAACCCCATTGTATTTAACCAGTCTACGAACAACATAACAAAACTACCGCCAGCTGCAACGCACTGACGCGTTTCGACCTTCCATGATCATCATCAGAGTACGACGGCAAACTGACTATCGAGGATCAAACCGCATTGAATATATATGGAAATCAAATTTAGATACGCGGCTCTCACCTCTAGCAGTCTTGCATAAATTGAACTTGACTGGAAATGTCGGCTGCACAATTTCTATGCAGTCACGAACATTAACTGTTTGCAGCTTTCGCCACATATACATATATAGACAATACAATTTAACAATAATTGATTGCGCGGGTGGTGGTGACAATGCTTTAAATCAAGTTTGCGAGCTTGAAGTAAACACCAACCCCATTGTATTTAACCAGTCTTCGAACAACATAACAAAACTACCGCCAGCTGCAACGCACTGACGCGTTTCGACCTTCCATGATCATCATCAGAGTACGACGGCAAACTGACTATCGATTATCAAACCGCATTGAATATATATGGAAATCAAATTTAGATATGCGGCTCTCACTTCTAGCAGTCTTGCATACATTGAACTTGACTGGAAATGTCGGCTGCACAATTTCTATGCAGTCACGAACATTATTTGTTTGCAGCTTTCGCCACATATACATATATAGACAATACAATTTAACAATAATTGATTGCGCGGGTGGTGGTAACAATGCTTTAAATCAAGTTTGCGAGCTTGAAGTAAACACCAACCCCATTATATTTAACCAGTCTACGAACAACATAACAAAACTACCGCCAGCCGCGCAATCAATTATTGTTAAATTGTATTGTCTATATATGTATATGTGGCGAAAGCTGCAAACAGTTAATGTTCGTCACTGCATAGAAATTGTGCAGCCGACATTTCCAGTCAAGTTCAATGTATGCAAGACTGCTAGAGGTGAGAGCCGCATATCTAAATTTGATTTCCATATATATTCAATGCGGTTTGATTCTCGATAGTCAGTTTGCCGTCGTACTCTGATGATGATCATGGAAGGTCGAAACGCGTCAGTGCGTTGCAGCTGGCGGTAGTTTTGTTATGTTGTTCGTATGACTGGTTAAATACAATGGGATTGGTGTTTACTTCAAGCTCGCAAACTTGATTTAAAGCATTGTTACCACCACCCGCGCAATCAATTATTGTTAAATTGTATTGCTCTATATATGTATATGTGGCGAAAGCT